>JACEGR010004547.1:0-85908 GCA_014170235.1 Listronotus bonariensis
TGATAAATAAATAAATAAATAAATATCGAATTAAGTTCTGTCGATAAATTGTTGGACGTTTTGACCGTTGACGTTGACCGTAAATCACCACCACTACAAACAACAAACAATTGTTGTATATGCCAAAAATGTTTCAGTGCCATAGACATAAACCAATAGTAAATTCGCCCTGCAATCCAAAGGTGCCACGAAACCTATTTGGACGTTATGGGAAGATTCTTAAAGACTTTTTTTTACAACACGAAGAGCGTAAACAGCTATGCAATCTCTAATCGGTCCGACATCTATTACTCAGTAGAAACAATAAAGCTAAAATGCTAACTTAGCTGATTTGCGCCCTGCGAAAGTGCGAAACCGCTTTTAATCCTTTAGTCGTCGAAAAACGTTTTGAATGCAGGTTCATCTGATTTTTCTTTCATAAAAATTTGAACGTAATTAAAAACGAAACCTACATATTAATTTGAATCATTAATACAGAGTGTTTCAGAACTATGGGGTCAAACTTCTAGGGGTTATTTAGTTCAAACTGTAGAAAACATTTGAGTATAGGGGCCCATGTCCGGAAAAGAGTCACTATGACACTACAGCTCTAATACGCTTTAAAATTTAGAAAGAAGATGAATTATCTATATAGAATTTAATGCAATTAATTGTTGTCTTTTGTACATGATATCCTCACAACAGGTGTGTTTGGCATAACGAAAAGTTATAACTAGTTTTAACTTTTTCCGTTTGGTATCGCCAGTGTAATTCGGGACTAGGTGTTTGGCATCCAGTCCTCGTTATACCTAGTTTTGGCCCGGATCAACACCGACTCCACAAAAAGCCTATCAACTACATCCAATATGGCGGCGCTACTAGTCGAGTAGTGTATAATAAACTGTCGTTCCTTAGTATTTAAATATTTGTTATTGGGCATGTTTATCGTAATCAAAATATTTTTTTATGATATTTAATCGTAAAATATTACATATTATACAGTGTGTCTGATAAAGTTGAAACCATATGGAAAACTTTTTATTATTCATTTTCGAAAAAAAACTCTTTTACAAAGTTCTGCATGGTCTAATCTTAATATGCAATTATTAAATTTTAATTTTCTTTAGTCTTATACGAGATATGTTAAAAAATAGAATTTTGCTCAAGAGTAAAGTACCTTAATTTTTGACAAAATCAGAAAGTGCTATTAAAGAAAGTTGTTCAGAATTAATGAGCATGTACAAATATGAAATTATAGCAATTAAGCATAAGCATTCAGATTTGGTGAAAAACGCTAAAATTGTATCCTACCAGAAAAGTAATAATAATTTATATGGAAGGAATTTTTATACTAAACTGCTGTAACTGCATATTTGTACGTCTTTTTTTACTTTTTAAAATAAAATTTTTTGATATTAAAAACTAAGGTACTTTACTGTTTGAGCAAAATGTATATTTTTTGACATATCTCATATAGGATTTAAAAAAATAATAAAATTTGATAACTGCATATTGACTGAACTTTTTTCCCAAAATGAATAATAAAAAAAGTTTTCCATATGGTTACAACTTTATTAGACGCAGTGTATAATCCAGTTAATATTAATTTTAGTGTTTAAACAAAAAAGTGAAAAAAAAAACATTTTTTATAGAAATAGAAATTGACATACTTACCAAAGCAGTATTAATTTTTAGGTCGAATTTCGCATTACATTTTACACTGCTTTTATTTTAAACATGTAGACTAGAAAAATTTTAAATATTAGCATTATATTTCTATCTGTTTTGTTCGAATATTTTCGAATGTAGAATATATTATTAATGTTCTTTTAACATTACAATTAAAAACATATTATGTTTTTACTTACAATGTTCACAAAATTTAATAGATGATTAAATTTAACATATATTTTGAGCTTGATATGTATTTATTTCACTTTATTTTCTATAATAATCCAAAAGGATATGACAACGTCAAAAAATACTAATTAGTACTATAATTAAAAAATGTATAATATTGTTTTAACAATCTTAAGTTTATACAAAATAAAATAAAATGCTAGACAAACCAACACCGACTCCGTGAAGTCTGTGTTGGACAAACTAATGTACTTTAAAACAGATTACAAATCACACAACCCCACCAAATTTGTTTTCACCATACTTGGCCGTACTCTTGTTGTGTGCCTCTTTGTAAGAGTACCAGTGCCAGTAAAGGCCCAATGGTTTCAGTTTTTTATTTTCCCTCAAATGAAGATTTTAAAAACAAATGGATACATGCTATTCGTAGGGAGAATTTTATTCGAACAACACATTCTATAAGGTATAATTGATCCTAATTGTATTTTGTTTAAAAATATAAAGTTGTCTATGTTCTTAGTAGGTTTATAAGTTACATTTTCAAAGTGACGATATAGAACGCAGTACAAAATTTTATACTAATACAGGGGATATTTTGGATGTACCATTGAACAGGCCACGCTTAAAACCAGGTGGGTACCTTTTAATTTTTACTACTAAAGTGTAACACAGAAGAAAAAATAGGTCACTGAATTAATCTTAAATTGTTAAAATGTCTTTATTTGTACAATAAAATTTTTCATTCTAAAACAATGTATAAGTTGCACTGGCAGTTTGGATCCAACTACTCTTATTTCTGCAAACGACAGGGGTGGATTATGCTACCCTAACCATGACGTGATATGTGCAGCTTATATGTATATGACTATAGAAAAACTATTAACCAAAACATCAGTTTTTTTAAGAGAACAGAACCATAGAGATATTGTTACAGTTCTGTCTCTTAATAATATTAATGGTGTAGATTAAAATTTATTTTTGGGACATAATTGTCAAAAACATGACACAAATTATATAGTTAAAGAACTTTTATTTAAATTTTCAAATCTATTTTTAAAAAATTTTGCCAAACAAAAAGATTATGTTTTAACTTCCAAATAATATTATGCCTCAATTGAAGCGGATAAAATCTGGCAACAAAAAAGAATAAATAGTTCGCATAACATATTTTTAATGTTTATAAGTTAGTTTATAATATTAGTATTTATTTTCAGATGATACCTGCTCAAATATGGTGAAAACAAATTTGGTGGGGTTGTTTGATTTGTAATCTGTTTTAAAGTACATTAGTTTGTCTAGCATTTTATTTTATTTTGTATAAAATTAAGGTTGTTAAAACAATATTATTGTACATTTTTTAATTATAGTACTAATTTGTATTTTTTGACGTTGTCATATCCTTTTGGATTATTATAGACAATAAAGTGAAATAAATAATAAATAAATAAATAAATAAATACATATCAAGCTCAAAATGTATGTTAAATTTAATCATCTATTAAATTTTGTGAACATTGTAAGTAAAAACATATTATGTATTTAATTGTAATGTTAAATGTACATTAATAATATATTCTACATTCGAAAATATTCGAACAAAACAGATAGATATATAGGTAATGCTAATATTTCAAATTTTTCTAGTCTACATATAAAAAATGTTTTTTTTCACTTTTGTTTAAAGACTAAAATTAATACTAACTGGATTATACACTGCGTCTGATAAAGTTGTAACTATATGGAAAACTTTTTTATTATTCATTTTGGAAAAAAGTTCAGTCAATATGCAGTTATCAAATTTTATTATTTTTTTAAATCCTATATGAGATATGTCAAAAAATATAAATTTTGCTCAAACAGTAAAATACCTTAGTTTTTAATATCAAAAAATTTTATTTAAAAAAGTAAAAAAGACGTACAAATATGCAGTTACAGCAGTTGAGTATAAAAATTCCTTCCATATAAATTATTATTACTTTTCTGGCAGGATACAATTTTAGCGTTTTTCACCAAATCCGAATGCTTATGCTTAATTGCTGTAATTTCATATTTGTACATGCTCATTAATTCTGAACAATTTTCTTTAATAGCACTTTCTGATTTTGTCAAAAATTAAGGTATATTTGAGCAAAATTCTATTTTTAACATATCTCGTATAAGACTAAAGAAAATTAAAATTTAATAATTGCATATTAAATTTTAGACCATTCAGAACTTTGTAAAAAGATTTTTTTTCCGAAAATGAATAATAAAAAAGTTTTCCATATGGTTCCAACTTTATTAGACACACTGTATATTATGTAATATTTTACGAATAAATATCATAAAAAATATTTTGATTACGATAAACATGCCCAATAACAAATATTTAAGTACTAAGGAACGACAGTTTATTATACACTACTCGACAAGTAGCGCCGCCATATTGGATGTAGTTGATAGGCTTTCTGTGGAGTCGGTGTTGGAAAAACGAATAAAATTATATTGGGAGTTTTCGCATGACCTATATTTAAATCGGCTATTCCATGATAACTCTTATAAATTTCCTTACTCTATGCCCTAACTTAAATTAATTAAGATTTTGGTAATTTTCTAGAAAATGGGAGCAACTCCGATTTTGACGAAATTTGGTATACGAGGGTTTTTGGGGCGCTGATCACGAATCTGAAAGAATTATTTGGCGGAAACGTTTCGTTCTCGAGATATCCATCATCAAAGTTGATATTTGAACTAACCTTATTTTCACTATATTCCTACTTCTTTTTGCACACAATTCTTGATATAAAGCTAAAGTGTCACACAATATTTGATTTTCACCTTTTAAAACCCCGTATTTCTACGTTTTTACATTATTTTTGAATTAAATTGCGTGGCTTTTCTTTGATAATCCGGCAACCATACATACACATAGGGCTTCATGGCAAACTGGGATTAAAATGATTCAAAGTAAAGCTATGCAGTTTAATGCAAAAATAATGTAAAAAACGTAGAAAACGGGGTTTTAAAAGGTGAAAATCAAATATTGTGTGACACTTTAGCTTTAAATCAAGAATTGTGTGCAAAAGAAGGGGGAATATAGTGAAAATAAGCTTAGTTCAAATTTGAACTTTGATGATGGATATCTCGAGAACGAAACGTTTCCTCCAAATAATTCTTTCAGATTCGTGATCAGCGCCCCAAAAACCCCCGTATACCAAATTTCGTCAAAATCGGAGTTGCTCCCATTTTCTAGAAAATTACCAAGATTTTTTTGGTAGCAATATTTAGCTACATAAAAAAAATAAGTATTGAAACCTGAATAAAAAGAATTACTGGTTTTAACCTTTTTCTGGGCAATTAATATTTTTCCCAGTCTTAAATTTTGTATTTCAGAGAATTTCAAGGTCGTTTCTTAAGATCAGAAAATTAAATTTAATTTATAAACACTTCAATTTACATGTATGTTCTTGAATCTTGTGACTAATGCGAATACTAATACTAAAATTAAATTTTGATTTATAAACTCGGCCTTCGTAGTTAAACACGAGTTGTAAAATTGATTTACAAATGGAATATGCTACAGACATTACAGTTAAAAAAATATACCAAAAAGTTTAACCGGTCGCTGATTTGACATAACCTACGGACATAACCCAACTTAAGCAAATTTGTATTTTTAGCTTTTAAGAAATGGCTGCTCTAAAAACTGAAATTCATGAGGAAGAACATGAGGGCGAAAATGATAATGAAACTGAAGATTTAGGAGAAGCTCCTGAAGTGGCAAAAAGAACAAAAAGAAAAAGAAGAAAAAAAGCCAGGTAGGCTATATATTTCATTTGGTAGCATGCTGTTTTTAAATGTTATTTTTTAAGCCAAAAGCGAAGCTACTGAACTAAACACTCAAGAAACACCTAATGACACACAGGAAAATGGTGTTGCCACTGAAGTCCCAGAAACTACTGAAGAAGGGGAAAAAAAAGAAAAAAGGCAGAAACCGTAAAAAGGGGGAAAGCCAACACAAACTGATCCTCCTTCAGTACCAGTTATTGAATTGTTTCCAGATGGAGTATTTCCTGTAGGAGAGATTCAGGAGTATCCTCTTGTCAATGATGATCGAACTGCCAAGGACCGCTTTACTTCAGAAGAAAAGAAAGCTTTAGACAGAATGCACAATGATATTTACAATGAAGTGCGGCTAGCAGCTGAAGCTCATCGACAGGTAATAAAATAAATGCATTTTGCTTAAGATATGCTTATTATTGGGTATGTGAAAATGTTGGAAAGTAAGTGTTATTAATTCTTCTGGGCGCCTGGGCGGATAGACAAAACTGATACTGTCTCGAGCGCCGCTTTGTGCATCTCATGCAAAACTGTCATTTGTCACATTGGGAGGTCATGGTTAGTTCTAGCATAGAGTAAGGAAATTATAAAGAGTTATCATGGGATAGCCAATTTCAGGACAGGTCATGCGAAAACTTCCAATATAATTTAATTCCTTTTTCATTCAAATAGCGCCTGTTAGTCATTTTTGTTGCCAGATTGTGCATTTGTTCCTTCTAACTAGTATACAAGCGCTGAAGGCAGTGTAACTGCTCACAAGGTCATATTTGTTTGCCGTTCGCCGGAGTCAGTCGCTGGTTGTTTGAAACGTAAAAGTATTGAGATAGTTGGCTGATACTTTTGGCTTCGAATTTTAGCAGTGTTTAGAATCTATTATGTTATTTAATATACCTTTATTATTATTATTGGGTTTAAGCTGCTTATTAGAGACTACATTATACAGAGTGTTAAATAAAAAGTCACAGTTTTGATCTTTGAATTTAAAATAGTTATTTAAAAGTAGTAGATTTTTGACAAGTTTTTATTTAAGTAAGGGTATTTTTATCCAGATCCTATAAAAAAATTAAAATTAGAGCCATTATACCAAATAAATATAACAACAATAAATGCACAATTGAATTATACAAGGTTGTTTAAAAATTAAATAAACCACTGGGCATCTGCAAAGTGTAAAGAAATTTGTGAGTCCCATATCTATAAAATTAAAAAAAAAATGTTTTTTGCCCATACATTTATTAATTGAGTTTAAATATAATTGATTATTAAAAAATTTACCAAAGGTTATTTAAAAGTAGTGCATTTTTGCCAATTTTTTTGTATTAAATAGGGGTTATTTCGCCTAAATCTGAGTCAAAATTGAGGGTCAGTGTACCTAGTTAAGATAACCATAATAAATGCATCCAAAAAACTAATAGATTACACAGGGTACTTACAAATTAAATGAAGCAAAATGGTAAATGCAAATTTTTAGAAATTCATGTTTTAAAAAATGTTTTTTTGGAAAGTTCTTTATTAAAGAAAATACGGAGAGTTATACAAAAGTATATCGCATTTTGCATAGTTTTTCATTAAAATTGAGGTAATATCACCTGGAATTAATCTAAAGCCATTAAGATAGGCACAGTTGGGTTTAATAAACAAAATGGCAATGAAACACACTTAAAAACCAAGGGATTATGTAGGTTGTTTAAAAGTAAAAAATTGCAAATCTTCGAAATTAAAAAAAAAAAAAAAACGTTAAAACTTTCTATTTTTTTATAGTGTCGCTATTAAAGAAATACAGGGACTTTTTAAAAGAACTACAGTTTTGCCTATCTTTAGTGTGTATCCTTGATTTTATCAACAATTACTGTAAAAAAATATATATTAAAAAATAATGTTTATTGATATAAAAAGTTTTTTTGTATAAATTTATTTTGACAGTTTTTACTAATAAGCAATAAAACAAGGCAAAACTGTAAGTATAAAATTCAATAAAGAACCACTAATATATTTTTATGTATTTTGAGCATTATAAGACTTCTATAAGAATTCTATTAGGTACCTAAATTGCTTACATCCTCACAAGTTAAAACATGCCAGGATGTTAAATACAGGGTGCTTCATTAGTGTGTCGGGCTTTTATAGCACCTGAACAATGGCAGTTAGAGTCATTTATGAACTAGAAATAAAAGTCGATTTTAGGAAAATATATATATATATATTTTTTATGGAACACCCCAAATATTTTACATATTTGGGACTCTTATGTTTGTCTATTCAGTCAAATTGTTTAATAGATGCACATAAAGATTAAGATTAAGATAAGCGTGTTAAGGGGAAAACATTAAAAAACAGTGATCAAGTATACAGCTTAAAGCAATAATATTTTTCCCTAATTTTTAAATTAATCATAATTACTGTAATCACCATTTTGCCTAAACATTATTTTAAAAGGGTGTTTTGTTTTAACATCTCTCAATAACTGAAAAATAAAGATAGATGGAGACTTTTGGTCTATTATAAAAATTAAAGCTCTATTAGACTAAGCAATAAATATTTAGTTATATTAAAAAACGGGAGAAAAAAAAACGATTAAATTTTTCATTATTGTAAAGATATTTTTGAGCACCATGAAGAGTATCTTTTGACCCTCTACCATAAGATTACATTTTTTATAACCTCTTCATCCACTTGTGGAAAGTTTTTTCAGGCTGAAACTAGCGGCCAGCGGCCGCGGCACATCGACGAGCTTAATGCCACGACTATACACTAAAACACCATTAGTTTACAAATATTTTATTGGTTGTAAAATTGTTACTAATTATTATTTTTGTTTAATTTTTGGCCTGGGAGATCTTAGTGATGCTCTGAACCTAAAAATGTCGTCAAAATAATTTGTGTGTCAAAAGGTTACGCCAGCGGCCAGATATAAACAATTTTTAAACAATTTGTTATAAAATTGTTATTAATTATTATTTTTGGATAATTTTTGGATTGGAAAGTCCCATTAATGCCCTTAACCCAAAACTGTTGTCAAAATAATTTGTGTGTCAAAGGTTCCGCCAGCGGTCAGATATAAACAATTCTTAATTAAACAATTTGTTATAAAATTGTTATTAATTATTATTTTTATTTAATTTTTGGATTGGAAGGTCTCAGTGATGCCCTGAACTCAGAACTGTGGTCAAAATAATTTGTGTGTAAAAGGTTCCGCCAGCGGCCAGATATAAACAATTTTTAAACAATTTGTTATAAAATTGTTATTAATTATTATTTTTGTTTAATTTTTGAATTGGAAGGTCCCTGTGATGCCCTGAACCCAAAACTGTCTTCAAAATAATTTGTGTGTCAAAGGTTCCGCCAGCGGCCAGATATAAACAATTTTTAAACAATTTGTTTAAAATTGTTATTAATTATTATTTTTCTTTAATTTTTTGGTTGAAAGGTCCTAGTAATGCCCTGAACCCAAAACTGTCGTCAAAATAATTTGTGTGTCAAAGGTTCCGCCAGCGGCCAGATATAAACAATTTTTAAACAATTTGTTTAAAATTGTTATTAATTATTATTTTGGTTTAATTTTTTGGATTGAAGGGTCCCAGTGATGCCCTGAACCCAAAACTGTCGTCAAAATAATTTGTGTGTAAAAGGTTCCGCCAGCGGCCAGATATAAACAATTTTTAAACAATTTGTTATAAAATTGTTATTAATTATTATTTTTGTTTAATTTTTTGAATTAGAAGGTCCCAGTGATGCCCTGAACCCAAAACTGTCGTCAAAATAATTTGTGTGTCAAAGGTTCCGCCAGCGGCCAGATATAAACAATTTTTAAACAATTTCTTTAAAATTGTTATTAATTATTATTTTTGTTTAATTTTTGGATTGAAAGGTCCCAGTGATGCCCTGAACCCAAAACTGTCGTCAAAATAATTTGTGTGTCAAAGGTTCCGCCAGCGGCCAGATATAAACAATTTTTAAACAATTTGTTTAAAATTGTTATTAATTATTATTTTTGTTTAATTTTTTGGATTGAAAGGTCCCAGTGATGCCCTGAACCCAAAACTGTCGTCAAAATAATTTGTGTGTCAAAGGTTCCGCCAGCGGCCAGATATAAACAATTTTTAAACAATTTGTTATAAAATTGTTATTAATTATTATTTTTGTTTAATTTTTTGGATTGGAAGGTCCCAGTGATGCCCTGAACCCAAAACTGTCGTCAAAATAATTTGTGTGTCAAAGGTTCCGCCAGCGGCCAGATATAAACAATTTTTAAACAATTTGTTATAAAATTGTTATTAATTATTATTTTTGTTTAATTTTTGGATTGGAAGGTCCCAGTGATGCCCTGAACCCAAAACTGTCGTCAAAATAATTTGTGTGTCAAAGGTTCCGCCAGCGGCCAGATATAAACAATTTTTAAACAATTTGTTATAAAATTGTTATTAATTATTATTTTTGTTTAATTTTTTGGATTGGAAGGTCCCAGTAATGCCCTGAACCCAAAACTGTCGTCAAAATAATTTGTGTGTCAAAGGTTCCGCCAGCGGCCAGATATAAACAATTTTTAAACAATTTGTTATAAAATTGTTATTAATTATTATTTTTGTTTAATTTTTGGATTGGAAGGTCCCAGTGATGCCCTGAACCCAAAACTGTCGTCAAAATAATTTGTGTGTCAAAGGTTCCGCCAGCGGCCAGATATAAACAATTTTTAAACAATTTGTTATAAAATTGTTATTAATTATTATTTTTGTTTAATTTTTGGATTGGAAGGTCCCAGTGATGCCCTGAACCCAAAACTGTCGTCAAAATAATTTGTGTGTCAAAGGTTCCGCCAGCGGCCAGATATAAACAATTTTTAAACAATTTGTTATAAAATTGTTATTAATTATTATTTTTGTTTAATTTTTGGATTGGAAGGTCCCAGTGATGCCCTGAACCCAAAACTGTCGTCAAAATAATTTGTGTGTAAAATAATAAATAATAACAATTTTAAACAAATTGTTTAAAAATTGTTTATAGCTGGCCGCTGGCGAAACCTTTGACACACAAATTATTTTGAAGACAGTTTTGGGTTCAAGGCATCACGGGGACCTTCCAGTTCAAAAAATTAAACAAAAATAATAAATAATAACAATTTTATAACAAATGGTTTAAAAATTGTTTATATCTGGCCGCTGGCGGAACCTTTGACACACAAATTATTTTGACGACAGTTTTGGGTTCAGGGCATTACTAGGACCTTTCAACCAAAAAATTAAAGAAAAATAATAAATAATAACAATTTTAAACAAATTGTTTAAAAATTGTTTATATCTGGCCGCTGGCGGAACCTTTGACACACAAATTATTTTGACGACAGTTTTGGGTTCAGGGCATTACTGGGACCTTCCAATCCAAAAATTAAACAAAAATAATAATTAATAACAATTTTAAACAAATTGTTTAAAAATTGTTTATAGCTGGCCGCTGGCGGAACCTTTGACACACAAATTATTTTGAAGACAGTTTTGGGTTCAAGGCATCACGGGGACCTTCCAATTCAAAAAATTAAACAAAAATAATAATTAATAACAATTTTATAACAAATTGTTTAAAAATTGTTTATATCTGGCCGCTGGCGGAACCTTTGACACACAAATTATTTTGACGACAGTTTTGGGTTCAGGGCATCACTGGGACCTTCCAATCCAAAAAATTAAACAAAAATAATAATTAATAACAATTTTATAACAAATTGTTTAAAAATTGTTTATATCTGGCCGCTGGCGGAACCTTTGACACACAAATTATTTTGACGACAGTTTTGGGTTCAGGGCATCACTGGGACCTTCCAATCCAAAAATTAAACAAAAATAATAATTAATAACAATTTTATAACAAATTGTTTAAAAATTGTTTATATCTGGCCGCTGGCGGAACCTTTGACACACAAATTATTTTGACGACAGTTTTGGGTTCAGGGCATCACTGGGACCTTCCAATCCAAAAATTAAACAAAAATAATAATTAATAACAATTTTATAACAAATTGTTTAAAAATTGTTTATATCTGGCCGCTGGCGGAACCTTTGACACACAAATTATTTTGACGACAGTTTTGGGTTCAGGGCATCACTGGGACCTTCCAATCCAAAAATTAAACAAAAATAATAATTAATAACAATTTTATAACAAATTGTTTAAAAATTGTTTATATCTGGCCGCTGGCGGAACCTTTGACACACAAATTATTTT
The DNA here is from genome assembly GCA_014170235.1 of Listronotus bonariensis. Lineage (NCBI taxonomy): Eukaryota > Metazoa > Arthropoda > Insecta > Coleoptera > Curculionidae > Listronotus > Listronotus bonariensis. Next base: position 11,875 of record JACEGR010004547.1, read on the forward strand.
GACGACAGTTTTGGGTTCAGGGCATCACTGGGACCTTCCAATCCAAAAATTAAACAAAAATAATAATTAATAACAATTTTAAACAAATTGTTTAAAAATTGTTTATATCTGGCCGCTGGCGGAACCTTTGACACACAAATTATTTTGACGACAGTTTTGGGTTCAGGGCATCACTGGGACCTTCCAATCCAAAAATTAAACAAAAATAATAATTAATAACAATTTTATAACAAATTGTTTAAAAATTGTTTATATCTGGCCGCTGGCGGAACCTTTGACACACAAATTATTTTGACGACAGTTTTGGGTTCAGGGCATCACTGGGACCTTTCAATCAAAAAATTAAACAAAAATAATAATTAATAACAATTTTAAACAAATTGTTTAAAAATTGTTTATATCTGGCCGCTGGCGGAACCTTTGACACAAATTATTTTGACGACAGTTTTGGGTTCAGGGCATCACTGGGACCTTCCAATCCAAAAATTAAACAAAAATAATAATTAATAACAATTTTACAACAAATTGTTTAAAATTGTTTATATCTGGCCGCTGGCGGAACCTTGACACACAAATTATTTTGACGACAGTTTTGGGTTCAGGGCATCACTGGGACCTTCCAATCCAAAAATTAAACAAAAATAATAATTAATAACAATTTTATAACAAATTGTTTATAAAATTGTTATATCTGGCCGCTGGCGGAACCTTTGACACACAAATTATTTTGACGACAGTTTTGGGTTCAGGGCATCACAGTTTTGGGTTCCAGGGCATCACTGGGACCTTCCAATCCAAATTAAACAAAAATAATAATTAATAACAATTTTAAAGAAATTGTTTAAGTATTTATATCTGGCCGCTGGCGGAGACCTTTGACACACAAATTATTTTGAAGACAGTTTGGGTTCAAGGCATCACGGGGTCCTACCAATTCAAAAATTAAACAAAATAATAATTAATAACAATTTTAAAGAAATTGTTTAAAAAATTGTTTATATCTGGCCGCTGGCGGAACCCTTTGACACACAAATTATTTTGACGACAGTTTTGGGTTCAGGGCATCACTGGGACCTTTCCAACTCAAAAAATTAAACAAAAATAATAAATTAATAACAATTTTATAACAAATTGTTTAAAAATTGTTTATATCTGGCCGCTGGCGGAACCTTTGACACACAAATTATTTTGACGACAGTTTTGGGTTCAGGGCATCACTGGGACCTTCCAATCCAAAAAATTAAACAAAAATAATAATTAATAACAATTTTAAACAAATTGTTTAAAAATTGTTTATATCTGGCCGCTGGCGGAACCTTTGACACACAAATTATTTTGACGACAGTTTTGGGTTCAGGGCATCACTGGGACCTTCCAATCCAAAAAATTAAACAAAAATAATAATTAATAACAATTTTATAACAAATTGTTTAAAAATTGTTTATATCTGGCCGCTGGCGGAACCTTTGACACACAAATTATTTTGACGACAGTTTTGGGTTCAGGGCATTACTAGGACCTTTCAACCAAAAAATTAAAGAAAAATAATAAATAATAACAATTTTAAACAAATTGTTTAAAAATTGTTTATATCTGGCCGCTGGCGGAACCTTTGACACACAAATTATTTTGACGACAGTTTTGGGTTCAGGGCATTACTAGGACCTTTCAACCAAAAAATTAAACAAAAATAATAAATAATAACAATTTTAAACAAATTGTTTAAAAATTGTTTATAGCTGGCCGCTGGCGGAACCTTTGACACACAAATTATTTTGAAGACAGTTTTGGGTTCAAGGCATCACTGGGACCTTTCAATTCAAAAAATTAAACAAAAATAATAATTAATAACAATTTTATAACAAATTGTTTAAAAATTGTTTATATCTGGCCGCTGGCGGAACCTTTGACACACAAATTATTTTGACGACAGTTTTGGGTTCAGGGCATTACTGGGACCTTTCAACCAAAAAATTAAACAAAAATAATAATTAATAACAATTTTAAACAAATTGTTTAAAAATTGTTTATATCTGGCCACTGGCGGAACCTTTGACACACAAATTATTTTGACGACAGTTTTGGGTTCAGGGCATCACTGGGACCTTCCAATCCAAAAATTAAACAAAAATAATGAATTAATAACAATTTTATAACAAATTGTTTAAAAATTGTTTATATCTGGCCGCTGGCGGAACCTTTGACACACAAATTATTTTGACGACAGTTTTGGGTTCAGGGCATCACTGGGACCTTCCAATCCAAAAATTAAACAAAAATAATAATTAATAACAATTTTATAACAAATTGTTTAAAAATTGTTTATATCTGGCCGCTGGCGGAACCTTTGACACACAAATTATTTTGACGACAGTTTTGGGTTCAGGGCATCACTGGGACCTTCCAATCCAAAAATTAAACAAAAATAATAATTAATAACAATTTTATAACAAATTGTTTAAAAATTGTTTATATCTGGCCGCTGGCGGAACCTTTGACACACAAATTATTTTGACGACAGTTTTGGGTTCAGGGCATTACTAGGACCTTCCAATCCAAAAAATTAAACAAAAATAATAATTAATAACAATTTTAAACAAATTGTTTAAAAATTGTTTATATCTGGCCGCTGGCGGAACCTTTGACACACAAATTATTTTGACGACAGTTTTGGGTTCAGGGCATTACTAGGACCTTTCAATCCAAAAAATTAAACAAAAATAATAAATAATAACAATTTTAAACAAATTGTTTAAAAATTGTTTATAGCTGGCCGCTGGCGGAACCTTTGACACACAAATTATTTTGACGACAGTTTTGGGTTCAGGGCATCACTGGGACCTTCCAATCCAAAAATTAAACAAAAATAATAATTAATAACAATTTTATAACAAATTGTTTAAAAATTGTTTATATCTGGCCGCTGGCGGAACCTTTGACACACAAATTATTTTGACGACAGTTTTGGGTTCAGGGCATCACTGGGACCTTCCAATCCAAAAATTAAACAAAAATAATAATTAATAACAATTTTAAACAAATTGTTTAAAAATTGTTTATATCTGGCCGCTGGCGGAACCTTTGACACACAAATTATTTTGACGACAGTTTTGGGTTCAGGGCATCACTAGGACCTTCCAATCCAAAAATTAAACAAAAATAATAAATAATAACAATTTTAAACAAATTGTTTAAAAATTGTTTATATCTGGCCGCTGGCGGAACCTTTGACACACAAATTATTTTGACGACAGTTTTGGGTTCAGGGCATCACTGGGACCTTCCAATTCAAAAAATTAAACAAAAATAATAATTAATAACAATTTTATAACAAATTGTTTAAAAATTGTTTATATCTGGCCGCTGGCGGAACCTTTGACACACAAATTATTTTGACGACAGTTTTGGGTTCAGGGCATCACTGGGACCTTTCAATCCAAAAATTAAACAAAAATAATAATTAATAACAATTTTAAACAAATTGTTTAAAAATTGTTTATATCTGGCCGCTGGCGGAACCTTTGACACACAAATTATTTTGACGACAGTTTTGGGTTCAGGGCATTACTAGGACCTTTCAACCAAAAAATTAAACAAAAATAATAAATAATAACAATTTTAAACAAATTGTTTAAAAATTGTTTATATCTGGCCGCTGGCGGAACCTTTGACACACAAATTATTTTGAAGACAGTTTTGGGTTCAGGGCATCACGGGGACCTTCCAATTCAAAAATTAAACAAAAATAATAATTAATAACAATTTTATAACAAATTGTTTAAAAATTGTTTATATCTGGCCGCTGGCGGAACCTTTTACACACAAATTATTTTGACCACAGTTCTGAGTTCAGGGCATCACTGAGACCTTCCAATCCAAAAATTAAATAAAAATAATAATTAATAACAATTTTATAACAAATTGTTTAATTAAGAATTGTTTATATCTGGCCGCTGGCGGAACCTTTGACACACAAATTATTTTGACAACAGTTTTGGGTTCAGGGCATCAATGGGACTTTCCAATCCAAAAATTATACAAAAATAATAATTAATAACAATTTTATAACAAATTGTTTAAAAATTGTTTATATCTGGCCGCTGGCGTAACCTTTGGACACACAAATTATTTTGACGACATTTTTAGGTTCAGAGCATCACTAAGATCTCCCAGGCCAAAAATTAAACAAAAATAATAATTAGTAACAATTTTACAAGCAATAAAATATTTGTAAACTAATGGTGTTTTAGTGTATAGTCGTGGCATTAAGCTCGTCGATGTGCCGCGGCCGCTGGCCGCTAATAAGTCTAATATTATTCACATGTATAGACAAACATAAAAGAGTCCCAAATATGTAAAAATGTTTGGGGTCTTCAATTAAAAAAAAGATCCAATCGGGGTAGCGCAAATTTGAGTACTCTACTGTATATAAACAAAATATTTTTAAAAATGGACTTTATTTCTAATTTATCAACCACTTTCAACAAAATCTAACTTTCATAGTTTAGGCGCTATAGAAGCCCAACACACTAATGAAGCCTCCTGTATAATAATAAAACCCCCAAAAATTTTTATTTGTCCCTTTTTAGGAGATGCTTATGAGATATACATGGTTTTGATTAATAAATTTTTTTCTATTTTCGGCATTGTGCCTCCGCGGCCGCCCTTGTACCAGCGCTCCGGTCGAAAGGTTAATTTGTTATACTCACTATACAGGTTGTTCGGATTTCGTTGCAATTGCAGGTTATCTTGGTTATTATAAGGGATAGAGACTTGCTGTTTTTGTTTTTGACGTACAGCGCGTTTTTTTTTTTTTTTTTTTTCATTTTGTGACCCCTCCCCGTACATCAGTTGTCCTTTAAGTTATATTAAAAGTAAAAAGTAATAGTAAAGTAAAAAAAAATCTAATTAGGTACACCACTGGATTCTACGTAAAAATATTTACATCAGTTTTTACTTTTGTAATGAGTAAAAGACAACTGAAATATGAGGAGGGTCTTAAAAAAAAAAAAAAAAAGATTGCCCTGTATGTCAAATACAAAAAAAGCCATAAAAATCTGTTACTGTCATCTTTTGTTTCATTAAAAAGTAGCACAACTTCGCGGAAACTTCAAGTCTCTATCTCTAATAATAACCAAGATACCCTGCAATTGCATCGAAATCCGGACACCCTGAATGTAAACTTAGTTTTCAATTTAAAAACAAATTATATTTTTTCCTTATTGTAAAACTAACTTGTTAAGACTATGAAACATTAAAACCGTTGCAATTTACCACGAGTTTTTTTTTCGCTTAACTTAGAGACAAATACAACTCACCTTATTAAAATAATATTCTTTATAATCTTACCTAAAATGCGAAAACGCCGCCGTCGTTGCTTGGAGACACGCAATAAGTTTGCGTGTCTCCGTCTTAGAATATTATTCTGGGTCTCCATACCGCTGTGGCTGGTTTTACACGAGGCTTTGACCAAACTGGCAACAATGTCAAGCTGGCCGCCAGACAGCGCTTAGCCGGCCGCCAAAGCGGTACAAAACTTTTAGCACGCCATGGTTTCTCTTATCCGTAGGTACGTAACTTTATGGTTCTAGTTAGCTAATTAAAAAAATAAAGAAAGATTTAATCAAATCAGATTAAAAACATTTTTTGAAAAACACAAAAATTTTGTACAAGTAGTAACTAACCAGAAGTAACCATGACCCCCCAATGTGACTGTTTTGCAAGACCGCATTTCAAACCAAACAAATTACAGAAAGCGTCGCCCAGGACGGAAGCCGTTTTATCTATCCGCCCGGGTGAATAGACAGTTCCTTATTAATATACTGGTATGGTACTAAACTTAAGGGGGTGACTTCTTATGTCTTTTTATAAAGAAAAGTTCCTATAAACAAATGTCCAGACTTGCTTCATTTTTAAGTTATTAAAAAAAAAACGGTATTTTTAAAATATTTTAAAAAACGTTTTACCAATTTACATGAAATTCGGTACACTTATTTAATGTTATAATGTGCTTCTAAACCTTTACCTAGATTATATTTATTGAGTCCAGTGGCGTCTTAGTGGGCACCCAGCCTATATAATTGAGGAAAAAAGTACGCTACTGGCTTTTTTATTTTTTCTGATTAAGCAATTTAAAATGTAACTTTTTAATCTCATGTATTTTTTCTTATTTAGCTTTGTTTTCTCGAAAAGAAAAATAAATCCACTTTAATTTCTTCTAAAAAGTACCTATAGACAACATGATAAAAAAGATAATAAAAATAAATAATTATTTGCCCTAAAATAGGTAAGCAGTCATGTACGTAACTTTTAATTGCCTAAACAGAAAAAAATATAAAAACTGTATAAAAAGTCAGTGCAATACTTTTTTCCTTAATATTATTGGCTGCGTTGCCTACCGAGACGCCACTGGGTCCAATAATCGTAATCTAGGTAGAGCTTTAGAAGCTCATTATAACAATAAATATGTGTACCAAATTTCAGGTAAATCAATTAAGGGGTTTTTAAAACATTAAAAAAAAACAAATAAAGCAAGTCCGGACATATGTTTAGGGGAAGTTTTTTCATAAAAAGACATAAGAAATCACTTCCTTCAGTTTCGTACCGTAGTCAGGAAACACGCTGTATAGTTTACTAGATTAAAAATATATTCTCAAAAGTTATTTACCTCTTCCTAGGTCTGCTAAATGATCTTTTTTACTTATTGCCAGTTTTAAGAAAAAATATTAGGTTAGAGGTCAAGAAAAAGTGTGGTTTATATAACATGTTATAAAATAGGTGGGTTTTTAGGAAAAAGCATACCTACAAATTTGGTTTTTACTTTATTTATTTAAAATTTTTACTGTAAATGGTTGTTTCATAAAATTAATAATAACAAAGAAAAAATTACATGCATTTACAGAATTACATAAATAAGCACATAGGTTTTGATACAAGCAGTTTTTAAATTTTAGAAAGCACAATATATATTTATTTGTTAATAAATAGAAAACGCCATTGATAAATTACAGAAACAATGTAAATTTAGAAGAAAAAGTTAGAATCAACAAATTTATATTAAACAAATTGAGAGTCCTCAAAAAAGTAAATTGAAGAACCTATAAAGTAGAATAGAATTTAAAAAAATCCAAATCATTTTTACATAGACATGCAAAATTTCTAAATTTATCGATTTTAAGAACACACAATTACACAAAAATTAAGAACACAAGTTTTTATCTCGCTTGGAGCCTATAAATATATATGTATGTATTATGTATATGTATATTTGTGTGTTAAAAATACAGTTTCAAAATATATCTTAATTTTTATGTCTTCAGGCTTCTTAAACCTTTTAAAAACTGTCCGCCTATGGCTATTTTGCAATTAAATATAGCACACTATACTTTGGGCACTTTATATTTTGAGTAAATACCTAGTAAGTAAATATGGTTACTGACTTTTTAAAGTAGTAATAAATGTAGTGATTATTTTGTTGTTGGAGAATATAAAACACATAAAATACAGATCAGGAGAGCAAAAATATCTCATCGCGAAATTTGCATGATTGTATCAGCTAAAATGATATATGATAATGATATATATTATAAGTATTTGTTAATGATCAAAAATCCCCACCATTAATAGGCTCTTAGCCAAAATTTTACAATGGTAAAAAACTATTTTAATCAATAAACTGCTTGACATTCGAACGGAATAATTTAAATATTCGGTAAAATTTGAAAACCAATTTTCTCAAAGACTACAAAAGATATTTTAGTGCAATTTTCGGCAAATTTGGACGTAATTATTAGTCTTTATAATTACCCATATTGCAGTCTTGGTATTAAATTTACCTCTTATATACAGAGTGGTAAATATGACGCGGTATTTTTTGGGAAATTTTGTTTTAAACCAATTAAATACATTTTTATTGTGGTAATTAGAGTTACTGACTTTTTAGTCCAATGAAATACATTTTTGTTCAGGTGTTTTTTAAATTTATAGTGAACAAAGTATAGATAATCATTAGTGACAAACTATTTTGGCAGATTTTTAATATCCCTCGTAAATCTGAAAATATGATGTTTTTACTAAAAATTATATTTTAGCGTTATCACCCTGTATAAGGCCGACTTTTAGTCCTATAAGAGCAATACCTTTTATTTGTTTTGAAAATTTTTATATTTTTCATGCTAAAATATCACTTTTTAAGTAAAATAATCATATTTTCAGATTCACGAGGAATATCAAAAATCTGTAAAAATTATTTCTTACAAACGTTTATTTGATTATTAAAAGAAATTAAGATTCAAAAACCTCTTTTATTTTAAAAGATGCAGAACAATAAAATTTCCCAAAAAAGCAACGTCATATTTACCACTCTGTATATAAGAGGTAAGTTTAAGACCAAGGCCACAATGTAGGTAATAATAAAGACTAATTGCATACAAATTTGCCGAAAATCGTACTAAAATATTTTTTTTAGTCTTTAAGAAAATTGAGTTTAAAATTTTACCTAATTTTTAAATTATTCCGTTCGGATGTCCAGCAGTTTAGTTCAATACGTCACCAACTCAGGAAAATTAAAATTTAAACAAAATTGTCTATAGTTTTTTTGGAAATAATTTTTAAAGTTGATTAAAATTTATTTCACAATTTGCTAGTTTAATCAACTTCACAATATTGTCAGTGCTTATGTAAAAAGCATCACGTTAAATAAATATGCCAACAAAGAACAAGCAATAGAAAAGGGAAGCTTGTATATTTTGTGACGTAGACACACTCCAACTACGTCATCGGATTATGCGGTGTTTTAAATAATTTCATGAGCATTTTCACTAAAATGCAAATTTTGGCATTATTACAAAAAATCTTGCAATTTCCGGAAAAAATCAAATCAAATCAAAATATGCTTAATGTTTTAAGAAACAAACTGATTTTTGTTTACAAAGCAGAAATAGCACAATTTGAAAAAAAAATCCAAACAATCTACACTGAAAATTTGCTACCTTAGGTGAACATGACTATGGACCTATTCCGGTAAAGCTCCTGCTCACAGATTGCCAGATGCCCGGTTTTCGACCAAAAGTCCGTTTTTTCTAATGTCTGTCCGGTCGAAAAAATCTTAGCAAACCGGACAACAGAATGTCCAGTTTTTGTGGGACTTGGGTAAAAATGCCATAATTTATGCAAAAATGTTGTATTGTTTATAGTGCCTACCACACGGACTATAATCAAAGTTTTTATGTGTGAATAATCATCGCCAACCAAAGAAACCGAGCTTTGTAAACATGTAAAATAATAACAGTATAAGACTTCACAAAATCGTTAAATATTAAATTGAAATTGGAAAATATTTGGACAGACAAACACAACCATCTATCTTTACAGAGTGTTACAGAAAGTTGTTAAGAAAATTTAAAGACAGATTCTGCATAAAAAATGTAATGAAAAGTTCATATAAACACGGCAATGCATTGTTTCCCAGATACAGGGTGCTTACCTACCTTAAAAAAAATCGTTTTTGTTAATACCTTAAATAACCCTTATATAATTTTAACTAAAAAAATTTGGCATTTTTATTTGTAGATTTAAAAAGCTTATTTAATTTGTTTAGAGATTTAGAAGTTAATTAAACTTACCCAATCCAGTGTCTTAGCGCTACCTCAATAAATATTTCTAACAAAAAATTAAATTTAGGATTATTCATTAGTTTAAATATTAATGGTATTTAATTTAGTGTTTCCAGTTAATTTTATATAATTATTACTTTCAGTATCCAGTCCAGGGGTATGCAGTTAAGTAGATTTTATTATTTCTAAAAGTTATCAGGAGAGAAAAAAAGGGCTTAAAAGCTGTATTTTTACTTCCTTAGTTTAAATAAAATTCTTGCCAAAAAGTCAGTGGCTTACATTTTTTGTCAGAAATCTTCGTTTAGGTACCCCTGAAAACTCCACTGGGTTGAAGTAAACTTTTTTTTTATATACACCTATAAATACCTCTCTTACCGAATTTATTTTTTTTCTATCCGGTTTTTTTCCTGCACATCTGGGAACCCTACAAAAACCACAATGTACTTTGTTATTAAATTGAGATACCCTACAGTTGCAACCAAAATGGAACACCCTGTAAAGTAATTGAAGGGTTTTTTTCAATAACAACTAATGTAATTTTTTTCTAATTTTGTGCTGTTTGCACCACCCTATGTAAAAATTCCGTTGTCATATCCTGACCAACTATTGTAACGAAAACTGTCATAGTCAGCCAAATAATGCGACTGGAATATCGCCTAGTTTCGCAAAAACAATCAATGTCAAGGTTTTTTTCAAATTTACAACAAAACCAAAGTTTTTAAAAAGCTTAGAGCTAAAACTGTTGTACACAGCCTTACTCAAAAACCAAGTAGTGTGGCATTATAAAAATTTTAAGTTGCTTGAACTAACAATGACATCGATTTGGATGAGGATTATAATAGTGACGGGTGTAAATAATATAAAATGGTTCTTTTGACGAGTTTTTATGTATATTTGAATATTTAATAAAATGTTAAATAAGATTGTAGTAGATTTTATATTAAAATTTTTGAAATAACAGCCAATGTCAAGTTTTCATTTCCCAATTTAAAAAAAAACTAATGCTTATAGAACATTCGAATGTATCTCTAAAGGCGCAAAGTATAGATATATTTACGAATAAATTACAAAAATGTATAAAGAATTAGCCATATATGCGTATAAAAACACGTGCCTTCGTTTTTATACCTTTATTAACAATGTAACGTAACTATGGTTACAATAACGGCAAAATCTTAAATTGTCAATGTCTCGAAGTTTACAGCACAAAAGTCGAATCTGTACTAACTGATCCGAGGTTTCCCGTCGCCCTTTTATAGTATGGTGGAAGAGTAAAGAATGATCTAGAATATTCGAGAAATATCGTGAAAATTCCATAGTACATGATGGCATAAAAGTTATTAATGGATAATTCGGGCGTTTTCGGAAACCTTCGAAAGTGATGAAAGAACTTGGAAAAATTAAGGTAAATTATTTAAATAAATTAACAAACTAAATTAAAAGGTCCTAACTTTATACAATTCTATAAACTAACACTTATTTTTAATGTCCGTAACATTGCCCCCTCCCAAGTTTTGATCGTCTCGATCAAGTATCTTCACGGTCTTAATAGCGGCTTAGCATTTTTAGATGTACTTCTTTCATTATGCCGTGTCACCACTTTACATGACTTCTGTAGTTTCGGTGAACCCCCTTGATTCTTCTCGTATTGTATAACGAAACGTCTTCACCTTCTTCTGAGTCTTTAAACCTTGCTTGAATAATGCTCTCTGAACTTGGCGGTAATGTGACATCTTCTGCAAGTACCACTTCTCGAATTGTTGTTTCATTACTTTTTGGAAATTTCATCACAATTTTCTCATTGTTAGTTCTCAGTACCCGTTGTGGAAGGTCTAGTACAAACTTCTGATTTTTCATAATGTCAAGGCCGAGAATAACTTCGTCCATTATATCGGCAACAAACACAACGTGTGTAAATGTTGTTGTTCCTAGAGTAATTCTAGCTTCGTGTATGCCTTGAACTGGTATGACTTCACCATTGGCAGTTTCCAAAATATAATTCTTCTCAGGTCGGAATATTTTGCAGTGGGATATGATGTTTGGCCTCACGATGGTATGTGTAGATCCAGTATCTAGTACCATCTCACATTCTCGACCGCATACATTTCCAGATACTACCAAGCTGGAGCCATTGTTCTGTAACCGGGATACCCTAATTGTTGTTGTTGATGGTTCTTGGTAACACTTAGCCAGGTCTCGCCCCTTGAACTGGGAGTCTTCTGCACTACTGGAAGAGGCCTGAAAACTGGAGCAATTTCTCTGTATATGCCCCTCTTTACCACACTTCCAACAACGAATGATATTTCTTCTTCTAAATGTAATTCTGTTGTCTTTTTCAGTTTGTTGATTACGTATGATTTCTTGCAACTCCTGTATCACTCTGGTCAAATTATTATTTGGATTGCCATCTTTTGGTGGATAATTTGTTCTTCCAAGTCTTGCCTGAGTTCTGGATGTCCGCTTTGCTGTTTCAAACATAAGTGCGTAAGCAAGAGCTTCAGAAATTTTCTTAAGCTTGGCCATTCTTAATGCTTGACTCATATCTGGATCACGTAGACCTTCAATAAAACTGCCAACAGCTAGTTCTTGTTTTATTTTTTCCGGGTAGGCTGGATATGACAGGTTAATTAGATGTACAATATCTGCTTCATACTCCTGGAGACTTTCGTTGTATTTCTGTCTTCGTCCATGGAGCTGCGCCTTATAGACTTCTTGTAGATGGGTTTCGCCGTACCTCATCTCCAGAAACATGATAATCGATTCATAATCGGATAACTTTTCTTCGGGAATGTTTCTTAACACCTCCATGGCTTTTCCTCGAAGAGCAAGTACAAGAGCTCGTGCTCTTTCTGTTGGGCTCCAGTTGTTGCCGTTTGCAGCTGCTTCAAATTGTCTAAGGTACGTAACCCACGGTACCTTTCCGTCAAAAGTTGGTGGTTTCATATAAGTTGCTGGAGTACCACATCCTGAGACTACACCTGTACTGGCAATATTTTTAATTTGCTGCTGTAATTGTTGAACTTCCTGTTGCATTTGCTCTTTGACTTGTTGAACTTGATCTTGGACTAGTTGCACTTGACTATGAACCAATTGTACAGTCTGCTGCATTTGTTCTTCCACTTCTTTAACATCCTCTTTGGTAAGTTTTAACTCAAGCAACATCATTTCATCTTGACCGTTATAAAATTCCCCTGTTTAGATTTTCTCTGATCTTCACCATCATCTCGTTTTAATTCTTGCTTCATTTCTTCTTGACTGGTTCGAATTTCAAGCTTTATTTCTTCTAAACTGGACTTCATTTCGTTTTTAAAGTCTTCTTGTTTTTCTATCATTAGTTTCATAAGTGCACATATTTCCTCCATAGCTTCAGTCTGCTTTCTTGCTCCTACTGGCATCCAATCTTCGTAACCACTTCGGCTTCCTCGGGTAATCTCGTTCCGCTTCACTTCCTTCGGGTGACTTCGTTCCGCTTCTGACACCAAATGTTCCAAAACACCTCGTATAAAAACACGTGCCTTCGTTTTTATACCTTTATTAACAATGGAACGTAACTATGGTTACAATAACGGCAAAATCTTACAATTGTCAATGTCTCGAAGTTTACAGCACAAAAGTCGAATTTGTACTAACTGATCCGAGGTTTCCCGTCGCCCTTTTATAGTATGGTGGAAGAGTAAAGAATGATCTAGAATATTCGAGAAATATCGTGAAAATTCCATAGTACATGATGGCATAAAAGTTATTAATGGATAATTCGGGCGTTTTCGGAAACCTTCGAAAGTGATGAAAGAACTTGGAAAAATTAAGGTAAATTATTTAAATAAATTAACAAACTAAATTAAAAGGTCCTAACTTTATACAATTCTATAAACTAACACTTATTTTTAATGTCTGTAACATTATACTCTTACATACTTTTTTAAACTTTTTTAATACGAGATCCGAATAGGAGACGACCTTCACCTATCTGTTTGCCGAATAAAAACTGTTTTATATTAAAGATAGTATTTAAACCAAGGTATCGCCATAAGGTTGCCTAAAAAATTAGGTCAAGGCTATTTTTAATTTAAAAAATAACCTTAAAATTCTTGACACACCTTGTATAATGGCAACCCCTATATTTTTAAATACGTAAGTATGCTAGTTATTAAAATATATATTTTTAAATAATACAGAATGTACCAAAAAAATTTTAAAGTTAAAATTTGAAAATTTACCATAGCTCTATTTATAAAATCGAAGAAACCCAATGTACTAATATATTAGTAACCTCATATACAATACAAAAAATGAAAATTAGCATTATACAGGGTCACTCAAAAAATTTAAAGCTTACTTTTTTTTTAATTGCCTTGACCTAATTTTTTAGGCAACCCTATGGCGATACCTTTATTTAAATACTATCTTTAATATAGAACAGTTTTTATCCGGTAAACAGATGGGTAAAGGTCGCTTCCTATTCGGATCTTGGACTACATTGTATATGCTGGGTTACTGAAAAGTATTGCAACTCTAAAATATCTTTAAAGCTACATTTAAAGATCAATTCAATAGTAAAAATACCACAATCGTCATACAAGTAAGGACGGCAAACAACTATCGCTGTCTAAACGCGTCGTTTAAATAGTGTGCGAGCAACAAAAAGGAGAATAATTGAAAGTGAGACAGAAGTGATGACCGTCTGGCCTTTTTATTATTGACGTTTAGTCTACCAAATTTAATATCTGAAGGTTATCAGACATGAATATCGGCACCATTGCCAGGTTTTTTCGTTCCGTGCTACACATATTTAATTTATTTATATTGCAAAAAATTGCGCAGGCGAAATTTAACAACTCCACAAATATTTAAAATTCCATTTTTACTAGCAGCTAAGATTTGACAATACCACATTTAAGGTAAAAGGTTCAGATACGCTCGAATATCTATAAAACCTCTCATTTTCGGTATTTGAAGGCTTCTGGGCAAGTAGAATTAAACAGTATTATTGTCATTATTGGAAAAAGTCGTCCATTTTTCTCAAAGAGACCTCTTAATATTATAAGTAAAAAGTATAAGACAAACTCGAAGTCTGGGTCTCAGTCAAATAACATATATTTAAACGTTACACGTGTTTCGCCCTCTCGAGAGGGCGAAACACGTGTAACGTTTAAACATATGTTATTTGACTGAGACCCAGACTTCGAGTTTGTCTTATACTTTTACTTATTGTCATTATTGCCAGATTTTCCAGTTTTGCGCTACACGTAAAATTTTTGGTATTTTAGAAGAAATGACCCATTTATTTTAATTGCAATAAAAGAAGCGTGTCAACTTTACTAAGATTCCAAATTATCCAAATTCAATCTTTACCAGTTACCAAGATATGACAACACCGCAATTTCATTAAAATTTGGCAACAATGCTGATAAAAACCCAAATACCAAATTTTGTCAACACAGCTTTAGTGATTTTAAAGATATTTAGGCGCAAACGTACTTTTTGCTCAAAGTGTAGTGTATCTTATCTCAGCAATTAATAGAGACAGAATTTTGAAAATTCAGAAACTTACTAAATTTGATTCACCCATTAAATGCTTTAAAATTAAATGGGGCATTCTATTTAAAATAATTTTAAAAAAATACGTGTAGTACATAACTGGGAAATCAGGCAACAGTGCCGAAATCACTGTTCAATTCCACATGTCCAAAACACCCTAGATACTAAGTTTGGTAAATAAAGCTTTAGCAGTTTAAAATATATTTTGGAGTTGTGGTACTTTTTACTAACCCAATTTTTTCTATTTGGTTTATATTAAGTTTTAAATAGTTTTAGATAACAGATGGAATTGAAGATACGTTCTGTATTGCGGATTCATTTAATTGATGGTAGTTATTAGTTCTCTAGTTACTTGTTTTAATTTTTTTGTTTTTTTGGGGTTTTTATTTATTTTTTGGCGTGTACCCAAATAACTACCATCAATAACAGATGGAGTTATTCATTAAGTTTGATCAGCTAACAACTTTTATGGCGTATGTAAATACTATTATATCTTAACATGAATTAAAGAGTTAAAAGTTAGAAACAACATTAGATAATATTATTGTTAAGTTTTAAAGATGGTAGCTAGGAGTAAATACTACAAAGTCCCAATTTAAACGATTTCACCATAAATTACCAAATGCATCACCTTGCATATGAATAATAAATTATTAAATAAACCTTCAATCACATATTAAATACCTAGGAGTAATTTTTAACCATAAGCCAAACTTAAAACATCATTTGACAAAAATCCAAAAAAGAAAATGCCTTTGAGAAGTAAACATTTTCGCTCCCCAACCTATAGAAATCATGGAATTAATACCTATACTGGCTGCCATATACACGTTTAGCCAAATCAAAATGTTCATATAGGCAATGCGTGGAGAGGAGACAGTCTAACGTGAATACGGCATCTAAATACCGTGACGCATATGTATAAACCTTTTCATTTGGCTGAACGTGTATATAAGATGGTGTGTTGACCTAATATTGGGTATGGTCAAATTTAATTTAACTCTTGCCGAAAGACAACTGCCAAAATAATAGAAACAGCCTAAAGAACAAGTTTTTCACAAATACAAAGATCAGACATCTCATAAATCCATTTCATAACCCATCCAATAAATATTTGTATGAACAAATAGGAATTAAGCCCATTTTAAAGGAAATGCAAAGTTTAACTAAAACTATACCTGTAAAAGACAGTACCCAAAAATCGATATACCAAACTATATAAATAAACTCTAACAATTTGAAATGTTTTTTTTTTTAAATTCTAAGTTGTAAAATTAGTTTTGGTCTTTTAAATTATTAGGAGGTGCTTCCTTGTTGAAATTAAAGGGTTGTTTGCTTTGTAAACATAGAGTCAAAAATAAGGTTTTTATTTTTCATCTTAAAAGCAAAAAGCTGTAGAATAAAAAAATCAACAAAAATATTGCTATGTTAAAAATAAACTTTCTGAATATTTTTGCACATTTTGGAATTAATGGAAGTGGTGGAAATAGACTAACCCTATCGTTTTTGCTTAGCAAATTTAAAGTGACACACAATGACTCCTGGTTTTTTTCGTTAAACTTGCCAATTTTAAATTAAAAAATAAACTGTTAATCATGACGTACCGGTACAGGAAATCAATTTTATAAAAAATGCCATTCATCTCCTGTCTCTACAAAATGTAAAAACTCTGGGACATCTGATGATTCGAAATAAAAAATGGTGTGTGATTTCTGTAATGATGTACATTGCTTAACCTGCTCAAATCTAACAACATCCGAAGCTCATGTAACTAGACTTAGCAACAAAGGACACTTTTGTTTGCATGCGACGACTGCAACGTTCACTGTTGGACTTTAAAACCAATTAGATCTGCTGAAGCAAGATATAAAAAATCTATTAAAAGATGCTATTGACACCATTAAGGAAACCTACATTAACAAATTCCATAATTTAGGCAAAAATCTTGACTATAAACTAGAAAGCTTGGCTAGCTCTCCTAAACTCACTCAACAATGTCCAACAAACAAGTTTAAATTAGAGAAGTGCTACAGTAAGTAAGGAAGCAAAGTACTAGTGCTGGTACTGCTAATACTATGAGTGAAATTGCTGATGATTCCATCGAAAAACCAACAATAGACTCACCGTCTGTTAAATCAACTGTAGCTACAGCTCAAATTCACAAAATTGTTAACTTGACAACTGATGTAAACGGTTATTTGTACTCGCAACTCGTATCAATTTTAAAAGTATGTTTGTTTTTAAAAAAGTATTTTTTTAGATTTCTAATCTATTAATTATTTTATACATATGTTTTATTAGTTTATTGTTTAAATTTTAATTTTTAAATTTGTATTTAACTATTTTTATTCTTTAACTTGTGAAAATGTAACTTGTATGAGCATTCATCAATAAATATTTGAATTTATATGTCTTTATTCGACATTACTTGGAGGTTAAAATACAATACTCATTTTGTTTTTAAAACAAAAAATAAAGATATTTTTTTGTTAAATTTCTCTTAAATGGTTGACTTTTGACCCTATGTTTATAAAGCCACCAACCCTTTATTTTGAACAAAAAATCATCTCCTAAAGTTTTTCGCATTTCTTTAGAGATACCCTGAATATTGTTTTGGATTTTTTTTTTGTAAATAGCACTACTTTTGCATCCGTGTCTTAAGTAGTTTTATTGTAATAATATGGGTATTGTAAAATAACAAGGGTTGAAAGACCTAGGTCGATGACCCTTTATACAATTTTGGTTAATTAAAATTGTTTAATAATAAAATAACAGCTACGTTCGCGGTTGTGTGTCTATCTACCGCGGATGCCGAGAATAGCGTCCTAAAGGTGTGTTGCTGCACATTGGCGTAGTCTAACCAGGTCTAGAATACCACCCGCGACAGGTGCAGTAGGTGAAGACGCACCTTAAAACAACGAAGCTCCTAGTTACGAAGGTTTTTTCACAAATTTTGTATTGTCGATTATCCAGGACATGTTATTTTTGACCATTTAAACTCTTTAAGGACTCAGGATCTACTAAAACAATATATTGAAAAAAAACAACTTTTTTATCAATCTCCCCTATCTAAATACGTATTGTAATAAAATAGTTCTAAGACTTTAAATAATCATTAAACTAAACCGTATTAACCCTTAACCACAGAGATCCGGTAATTTTGACCGGCACGGCAGGGGCTTTCCGATTTATCAAGGTCATGGCATCCCCATCATTTGCGCATATATGCGTCATGTAGCTTTCTGACAGTTAGTTTTATGCTATTATCTAAGTCGTGAAAAATGCATGTCTTAAAGCAAATAAAAATATTGAGGTTTAAAGTAGGTACGACACCGGTCAAATTTACCGGTAGTCTGTGTTTATGTAGCAATTTTCAAATATATATATTTTTTATTTCTGGAGTTTTTACATTTATAAATTGCGTATGGACTGTAATCTGGGGCCTACAAACCGGGGAAAATATTAGAACTAGGATCATGAGGATACTTCGCCAAAACGGGTGAAAGAAGTGGATTCCGATGGTGGCAATAACAAATAAAATTTCGACCATCGGATCATGACACTGATTCAGAGATCGAGGTCAATGAATAAGACAAAGAAAATGGAGATTACAATAAAAAGTTAAAAATATTTTGCGATGATAACTTCTAAAATGATAAAATTCTCTGCAAATGGTCACCAGTGTTCTTTAGTTCCAAAGAATACACTCACGCTACAACATACCAGCAGAAAAAGTCTTATAACCAATATTTTTAATATTATTTTTGATGTGTTTTGTTTAAAATTGTTTTTCTTTTCTTTTCGTGATTAAAAACCCCGTGCCGTAGTTTTTCTTTTATGCCTATAAATGTTTATTGGTGCATATGAAATATCTACTGTAGTTTTAAGAAAAAATACTTAAAACTGTATTGAATGCAAATAAAAACTATTTAAAAACTAATCTGTATACATTAATAATGAGAAAAAGTTATTGTTGTCCACGTATGGTAAAACAAAGACAGCCGGTCAAAATGACCGGTAGTCAGTGGTTACGTTCCAGAAACGGAACTTCTGTGGTTAAGGGTTAATGCGATCAAAAGCTTTAAGTTTGTGCTAAAAATGAAGGCTTAAGTCTACTATTATATCTCAGATGTGAGCAGAGCAACATATAGGGTGGCAGCTTAAAATTTTGCATATAGTACGCTATCTTATTTTGGCACTAGTGGCGATGTTGCCACCCTATTTATAATATACTGAATCTTACGTAAAAACACGATACCCGAAAATAAGGTAATAACGGAAACAAATTAGTTATTATTTGTACTTAGCTAGATGTTTTAAATCACTAAAGACACCAAAAAAAATCCCTAAAAGAAAATTTACTAGATTTCATACATTCTTATAGCATATCCAAACATTTGAAAGGCTAAATATAATTTTTTTAAAGGGAACCCATTTTTTGATTTTAGGAATAGAAATAAGGTAAGTTTCTTTAGCGATTCCTATGGCAAGATTGTAAGATGTTAAAGATATTTAAGATTTTTGAATTCATCACTTATTAATAAAACATCCAATATATTTGTCAATATTTTTAAAATTTCATCTTTCCCCTTAAAAATATGTAACATAAGCTATTATTATTATTAGAGAATTATTGCAAGTTGACTTATTAAGCTCGGGAATTAATAATACCGGCCTTATTAAAATTGACAGTACCATTAACCTAAAAAAAAGGGGAAAAAATTTAGTAGTTTTTCTTTATTGTTTTGTGTTGTAGGGTTTTTTTATAACACAATTATAGAAATACATTTGATATAAGTATATATAGTATTATACTTCTAAAAACTTATCGATTTTGTGATCGGCAGCCGTTCGGTTCGACGAACAGTTTCGAAGATAAAATAAGATCAAAATAAGGCACGGCCTAAAACCGACATAAATAAAGCCGGGCACTAAACTTATTAAGGGAGTCCTTATCTTACCATGCATCTGCGCAAGTTCGGATGTCAAAATAAGGCCGGTATTATTAATGCCTGGCCTTATTTCACTATGCAATAATTCTCTATTGCCAAAAAGAACGCATTTATTGACCTGTAAAAAATTGTCCTATACCTTTGATGCCGCATAATTTGTAATTTTATGCTGCGTCCAGACTTATAACAATTTCCTGCGCCACATAGCGCGGATGTGGACGAAATTCACGTCGTTTCAAGAGCTTGGCATATGATCCCGCGGTGATTTAGAGCTTGTCGGTTTTTGCATCAAAGAAGCACGAAAATAGGTTGGTTTGTTTTGACGAATGTTTGGCGAATTTTTGCTAACGCGGCTTTTAGACGTAGCAAATTTTTATTTTTAAATAATATTCTTTTTCTTTATGCAGTAAATTTTTAGAGGTCAATAAATGTTTTATTATTGGAAATAACCATAGCTTATATTACATGTTTTTAAAGGGAAAAGATGAAATTCTTCATTAAGAATTATAGAGAAATATACTGAATGTTTTATATAAAATACCAATGTTCTTCTTTATCAAAAAATGATTGTAATTAATTTTTCAAAAACCTAAAACTATCTGAAAATCCTTACATTTTTGGTATAGGAATCGCTGAAGAAACTTACCTTATTTTTATTCCTAAATCTAAAAATGGTCTAATATAGAGGGTATTCCGTAAAAAAATAAGATTAACCATTTAAAATATTGAGATATTGGCCATACTATAAGAAATACCCTGTATAAGATCTGCTGATTTATTTTTACAGGAATTTATTCTGTGGTCCTTGATTTAAAACAAGACTTGAAACTAAGTATTATTAATAACTAATTTGTTTAATATATGTGTTTTTACCTAATTTTCTGGTGTCCTGGTTTTTTTTATAAAAGTTTCAGGAAATTATAGGTAGGGTGGTAACATCCCCACGAGTGCCAAAATAAAATATCATACTACATATATGCAAAATTGTATGCTGAATCCGATTCTGTAAAGAAATATAGGGGTTACAAATAAAAAAATTCTTAGCCATAACTTTTATTTGCGACACTGTATACATCAAAATATTGGGACATTTAAAAACCTTTTATACAAAACTTTTTGTCATGTCTCGTTAAACAACTAAAAAGAAATATTGGACTTACCGAAAAAATGGGCCACCATGTATTTTTAAGGCACATGGCTTTGGAGCAAGAATAGTTAATTCGGAATAATACATATTTTTCATTTGGTTTATTGTGTTGCATATACAGTGCATTTCTTTAATATCCCCCTCCTTATATTTTTTGAACGAATCAATTAAAAAGAGTGAAAACTTAAACCAGCCACTACAACCAAACAACACCTTTTTATGATGCATTTCTTCTATTTAAATATTACAATCCCAAAAAAGAATTCTTTCATTAACGAGCCGACCGTACCCACTTCGTTTAGCGTTAATTATATTTTTCTCTGAACTTTTTGTTTAATCATTTTAAAGTATAGCCTATAGCATTCCTAAAAAGTGTAGCTTTCTGATTGTAAAAGAATTTTCAGGATCGGTTCAGTATTTTCGAAAATTACACTCACCCATTTGCCTACTTGGCAATTATTGCTTAATTACAGCGATAACTGCATAGTAAAAAGCAAAAATTGCACTTAAGAGCGAACGTCACGGTCCGGTGGAACTTAAAAATACAAAATAGCCACTTTTAAAACGAATGCACGTTATGGCAACAGCGTGCCTGCTCGAGTAATTTCGTGGTGATTAACCTTGAAAAAGAAAATATCCAAAATAATTTTATTCTGTGTTATCTGATTTTATTTTACAATTCCCATTGAGTTGGTTGGCGCGCTATACGCCCAAGCGCATAAAAATAACTTTCTCTATCACTACATAGTATAAAGTAAAGTCCCTTTTTCTGTCTGTATGTATGTATGCTTAGATCTTTAAAAGTACTCAACGGATTTTGATGCGATTTTTTTAGTAGATAGAATTGTTCAAGAGAAAAATTTTATAGGTATAATAATATCCAAAAAATATATATACAGAATGTTTAAAAAATAGTTCACATTTAAAATTCGATATTACTCAACGAATGTTGATTCGTTTATTTGTATAATATTACCCTAAGAAAACGTATACAGAGTGTTTAAAAAATAGTTTACATTTAAAATCCGATATTACTCAGCGGATTTTGATATGGATTTTTGATAGAGTGATTCAAGAGAATGGTTTATATGTATAATATTATCCAAAAAACCATATACAGAGTGTTTAAAAAAAAGTTTATATTTAAAATTCGATATTGACATTACTATTCTCAACAGATCTTGATGCGGTTTTTTTCTATAGATAGAGTGATTCAAGAGGAAGGTTTATATGTATAATAATATCTAAAAAAAAACATAAACAGAGTGTTTAAAAAATAGTTTACATTTAAAATTCGATAATACTTAACGGATATTAATGTGGTTTTTTAAAATAGATAGAGTAATTTAAGAGGAAGGTTTATTTGTATAATAATACCCTTAAAAAAACGTATACAGAGTGTTTAAAAAATAGTTTACATTTAAAATGCGATATTATTCAACGGATTTTGATAGGTTTTTTTTTATTAGATAGAGTGATTCAAGAGACAGGTTTATATGTAAATTACTATTCAAAAACGTATACAGAGTGTTTAAAAAAATAGTTTATATTTAAAATTCGATATTGACCAGATCTTGATGCTTGATTCTATAAATAGAGTGATTCAAGAGGAAGGTTTATACGTATTATAATTTTTAAAAAATATACAGAGTGTTTAAAAAATAAATTACATTTAAAATCGATATTGACGTTACTATTGCAATAAAAAAAAAGTGTTTATAGGAATTGTGTACAGGTATCTATGGTTTATAAAAAAATATACAATTGCCATAGAGGGTGGGTCAATAAGATGTTATATTTAAAAAAAAATCTTAAAACTAAAATGCATTATAACTACGTTATAAGTTTCTTATCACTATTTAACGGATTTTGATGTGTTTTTTTTAAAGATAGAGTGATTTAAGAGGAAGGTTTCGTTTATATGTATACAGTGCATTTCTTTAATGTCTCCTCCCCTTTATTTTTTGATCGGATTAATTTTAAAAAGTTATACTTTAAAATATGAAATTGATGCATAAATACTATTTTTTAGAGTGCAATTGACAGATGAACATTTCAAGATGGCGAGGAGGCCATCTTGGAAAAAAGTTAAACGGAAAGGGGGATCTTGTGGCACATCATTTTAAAGCTCCTGATGAGTACTTTATAATCCTAAAATATAAAGTCATTATCTTTTTCTAATACAAAATTGCAAAACATTAATCTAGAGGATTCTCGGTGGATTTTGTGTTTCCGAAACTAATAAAGTTAGATGTTCTTGACGAAGTATTTTCTTAAAGCTCTTTTAAAAATCTTTTGTATGGTGATATTAGTAATAATATACAGGTAAGGTTAAAAGTGTTTTTTTTTTAAATAAATCATCCTGAATATTATATTACGAATAATAAGATCTTTAAAAGAGCTTTTAAAAAATAGCCCATTAAGTACATCCTACTTTACTAGTTTTGAAAATATGGCCATCCCACTCAGGTATTTGGATTATTTTTAAAGTACCGTCATTTTGTAGTATGTAAATATATTGACTTTTTACATTTTTTGAGATACCTCGAATACGAGTACCGCTCTTATGTGTTTTTTTTTCA
Source organism: Listronotus bonariensis (assembly GCA_014170235.1). Classification (NCBI taxonomy): domain Eukaryota; kingdom Metazoa; phylum Arthropoda; class Insecta; order Coleoptera; family Curculionidae; genus Listronotus; species Listronotus bonariensis. The sequence goes on from JACEGR010004547.1 coordinate 35,708, forward strand.
GGAAATTTTAATTCAATTTTCAGTTTTTGGTGAAAATTGTAACAAAACTTAGAATAATATTTAATTAAACGTTCCCTAAACTAAAACGTCCTGTCAGGATAGGACTAACATACATGTTAAATAGAAAAATTTTAGGCTTATTAAAAAAAACTGTGTATAAAGGACACTTATAAGTATGTGTTAACGAAGTTTTAAAAATCCTAATCAAAGTGACTTTTGGAACGTCCTTTTAGCACATTGTTTACTCTTTTTCTTGGAGTCTAAAAATGTTTAGAGTAAAAAAAAGTCTGAAATAATATATCTTGTCTAGTCAACATGTACCTTTTTGGGTAACTTTTTGTGTATTCTCCGAAAATTACGATCAAGGTGTCATTCGATTCAGAATAATGTATAGAATGTTTAAGGAAAACTTCCGAAAGGGGCCGATAAAAATTGCAAAAGTTATAAACTATAAACAAAAAAAAATAGGTTTTTTTAATATCTTAAAAACTATAAAAGATATTTAAAATTTAAAAAAATATTTAAAAAAAAGAAGAAATTTCCTAAAAAAAGTCTCACTTCCCGGAGCTGTATCTTAAATATTTATAATTTTTAGCCCCGAAAATAGCGCTAAAAGCAGGCAGTCTGACATTTGCGCGCGGTCCTTCCCTCGGACACGGCAACAAAAAAATAATTTTGTCATATTAAATTTGAAAATTAAAAAATAAAAAAAATGTCACAATTAGGATACATAAATAAATAATTATTTGCCAGCCAAAAATTTTTATCCCCAGTTTTTATTAGTTATCCATTAGTTAATTAACAACTTTTTTATATCGAATGTTAACATAAAAAGCCCGATTATTATTCAACTACAACCTTGAGAGTTTTTTCATGGTGTTGAGTTATTCTTAAGAGGTATAAAAATGGATTTCCGTTGAGAAAATTTAAAAATGTTAATTTTCAACTTTTTTATTAACAATCAAAGCATTTAAAAATCAAAAATTGCATAAGGGTATTAAAAAAATTAATATCTCAAATATTCTGATTTTCAATGGTTGAAAGCTACATGAAAATAATTTTTGATTATTTTTTAGCCATACTGTTTAAATACTTATTATAAACAAATGCATTGTTTATAAGATAATCAACAATTTTTTTCTATTCCAATTGTTGATATAGATTATGATTTTTAAAGAAAAAAAAGTACCTGAATATTTATATTTAGTGGTAAAAACGGTTGTTAATTAATAAATGCACTTTTTAGCAATAAATACATTTTTTAAGAAATATTTTTTCTTTAAAAATCATAATCTATATCAACAATTGGAATAAAAAAAAATGTTTTGATCATCTTATAAACAATGCATTTGTTTATAACAATTATTTAAACAATAACGCTAAAAATAATAAAACATCATTTTCATGTAGCTTTCAACCACTGGAAATCAGAATATTTGAGATATTAAAAAATATATATTTTTTTATTACCCTATGCAATTTTTGATTTTTTAAATTTTTTAATTTTTAATAAAAAGTAAAAAATTAACATTTTAAAATTTTTTCAACGGGAATCTATTTCTATACCTCTTAAGAATAACTCAACAACATGAAAAAAAATTTCAAGGTTGTAGTTGAATAATAATCGGGCTTTTTATGTTAACATTCAATTTAAAAAAAGTTGGTAATTAATTAATAGATAATAATGGAAAAATAAAGATAAAAATTTTTGGCTGGCAAATAATTATTTATTCATGTATCCTAATTGTATCAATTTTTTTAATTAATTAATTTTCAAATTCAATATGACAAATTTTTTTTTGTTGTTGTGTCCTAGGGACGGACCGCGCGCGAATGTCAGACTGCACGCTTTTAGCGCTATTTTCGGGGCTCTGTGAAAATTATAATTATTTAAGATACAGCTCAGGGAGGTAGGACTTTTTTTAGAAAATTTCTTCCTCTTTTTAAATCTTTTTAAATTTTGAATATATATTTTATAGTTTGTTTATTGTTTATAACCTTTGCAATTTTTCGGTCCCTTTCGGAAGTTTTCCTTAAACTTTCTATACATTATTCCGAATCGAATGACACCTCGATCATAATTTTCGGAGAATACACAAAAAAGTTACCCAAAAGGTACATGTTGACTAGAATAATCGGCAGTGCAGGGGTTCTATTGTACAGTAAAAATAATAATTGTCATTGGCGGCGGAACGATTTTTTCACTTCAAAAAAAAACGACCGCCGGTTTTATCTACTTACGTATATGGAATCCGTCGAAATATATATCAAATGATTATTACCATGGTGTTTATCTGTAAAAAATATAATTAGGGGCCCACACCGCTGAAAAAGAACAGGAACAAAAGGTACAGTTCTAGAAAGATTAAAATGAATATTATTAGTGGTGGTAAGGAACGTTTTTCTGGGTAACAAAATTATAACTTAACTGGGTGAGAACCTAAATCTTTTTTTGGATCTTTAACTTTTTTCTCATACTTATTTTTAATAACCACACGCTTGTGGCCCCAGGGACCCCACATGCACCTAAATCCGGCCCTGTTTATGCAAGATACAAAAGTTTATTGCATTGGCATTGCTACTTTTATTGCATCAGATATAAATAAGTTGGGCAAATTAAAACAAAGTTGCGCAATTAAAATCTAAAATTTTCGATTTGGTACGCTAAAAAATGGTCAGTTCAATTTTAAAAAAAAATATTTTAAAAGAAATTGCAGCGAAACCGAATTTTTCATCCCGGACAAACGAAATGCTAAAAATTTCAGCTCAAATAGAAGTAATTTTTTTTATTATTTTCTAACCCTCTAAATACACCCCACCGATTTTGCCTATTAACGGCCTCCACCGAGGTTTTGTGGCAAAAAGTTTTGTACCAATTTCAAATCGATAAATTTAACGGTTCAAAATTATCGAGTAAACACACTCACAGGCACATACCCACACACAGACAGAAAATTTTTTTGTTGTGAAAATACATTTTTCGTAATATTTAGGCTCCAAAACGTCAGAGAAAATGAATTTTCAAAGCGAATACGTAGCTTTTTCTATACAGGGTGTTTCAGAACTATGAGATTAAACTTCAAGGTGTAATTCCTTATGTTATTTTATGAAAAACATTCCCATAAACATATGTACGGAGTTGCTTCCTTACCGAGATGCAGGGCGTTAAAATTTAAGAAAAAATTAGTTTTTTCTAAATATTTCTAATATGCTTATACATTACATATAATATGCTTAGGCCGATTGGGATAAAATTTGGCACATTTATTTAAAGTAATAAGGCCGCTTATTTAGCCCTAAATATATTGTTATTATTTGGTCTGAGTGGCGTCTCAGTGGGCACCGCAACTTATATTATTAAGAAAAAATAGTACGCCACTGACATTTTTGACGTTTTATATTATTTATAATTAGGCAATTAATAACACAACTTTTTATTCTTTTTATGTTTTTGTATCTACCTTCGTTTTCTAGAAAAAATATTATAGTTACTTTAATTTCTTCTAAAAACTACCCATAGACAACATGATATAAAAGCAAAAATTAAAATAAAACATATATTTGCCTTAAAATAAATTATCAGTGGTGTATTTTATCGAAAATTGTTATTTTCCCTATTTACTAAAATCGATATTCTTTATTTTTTAATTTTAGATTTTATTTTATGTTGTTTAGGACTACTTTTAGAATTAATTAAAGTGTCTTTAATTTTTTTCTCGAAAACAATGCGAGATACGAAGAAAAAACAAAAGACTAAAATGTTGTATTATTAATTGCCTAATTATAAAAAATATATATAAAAACGTCAAAAAGTCAGTTGCGTGCTTTTTTGCTCAAAAATATAAGTTGTGAGTGCCAACTGAGACGCCACTGGACCCAATAATAACAATATAGTTAGAAAGAAATAAGCGCCTTACTACTTTAAATAAATGTACCAAATTTTATTCAAATCGGCCCAAGCATATATAAAATATTTGGAAAACGGTTTTTTCTTAAATTTTAACGCCCTGTATCTTAGTAAAAAGCAACTCCGGACATATGTTTATAAGAACTTTTTTATAAAATAACATAAAAAATAACATCTTGAAGTTTGATCCCATTGTTCTTAAACTCCCAGTATACATACCTATATGATAAAGGCAGTTATATCATTTTTTTTTGGCTTTTGTTTTCTTGTACAATATATAAAAAATGTTTACATTTCTCTAGGTTCGGATGCAAATAATTCCGAAAACCCTAGTTCAAGGAAAAGAACTGTTATTGCCTCTTTGAATTAAAAAAAAATACGACTAATAAGATTTAGAATAAATCAGAAAAGAAAGTAAAAATACAATGACTCAACCAGAATAACCACAAAATCAGAATAGTAATTATTTTTACTAATACATATTATATTTAATTTATGAAAAAGTTTTTTCAGTGATTTAATGCTTGAAAGGGTATGTCCCCGAGGAGTAGTGGGAGAAAACCTCAACTAAATTTTGGATCTAATTATAAATATTTTAACCACGAATTAGCCAAATAAAAGTGTCTTACGGAAACACGTGTAATTAAAACAAACAGAAGTTCACAGTCAGCAAAATCCTAATCTGCAAAAAAATATTCAACCTCTATCCCTTCCCGCAGCTAGAAATATACCATATACTAACATTGCTCACCGAGCCGGCCAAGCGCGACGCAGGCTGCACTTGCCGTCTCGCGGAGTTATGCGTAGTAGGGGTTGAAACATTCTTGACACATGTGCAAATTTAAGATAAGCCTACTGATTTATTTCCAAATTTTTTGCATTTTCGTTTTTCCTATTTTAAAAGTTTCCTAGTGAAGATGGACATTTCATTCCTTCGCCATTTTTAATAAAATTATTATATTTAGGCCGCTCTGGAGTTACTTTTTCTATTTTTTCCTTTATGGAAAAAATAAAAAATCAAAATTCAAAAATAAAAAAGTGCTTCCAGAGCGGTCTAGACAATAATATTCCAAAGCGCTCAGTGAAGACCGAATTTAAAAATCTTTTAAAATATCCAAGTTATTTAGGAAAAAAGTTTTACTGGCATGACTATTCCTCTTAATTGTTAAATATGACAGCCACTTCCTTACAAAATTGTTTCACTTTCTTCGAGTAATTTTCTCCCTCAATTACACTCGTGCATCAAAATAATCAGATAATTTAGCTTTCAAGTGTATTGCCTTTTAAAAACTACTCTCGTTCATTTTCACATTTTGGCGAAAGAGGCTCTTTTTTCAAAATATGAAAATGAGCTCTAGTAGTTTTTAGGCAGTTAGCTTTTAAGCAAAATTATAGATTATTTGATGCACTTGTGTAATTACCCCCGAAAATTAGCCCTTAAAAACAAACAATCAAAGTGACAAACTTTAACTTTTATTTATAATATTAGTATAAATGAATATCAAAGAATAAATCCACAGAAAGTAGGTAAATTTGTTGCTTTTTTATTATTATCTATTTTTATATAAAAAAGAAATCTGTTTCCGCAGAGAATCGAACCCGGGTCGCCCGCGTGACAGGCAAGCATTTTACCACTGGTCTACCGGGGCTTATATAGGTAGTTACAACCCTCTTTATAATATAATATCCGTGGCTTTGCACGCGTTAAATTTTATATAATCAAATTTAGATTTAACCAGAACCAATAAAAACTAACCAAAACAAAGAAATTTGTTTATTTAAAACTTTACATTAGAAATCAAACCAGAACCACAACTAACCAAAACTAATCTCTATCTATTAAAAGAAACTACATCAAAATCCGTTGAGTAGTTTTAAAGATCCAAGCATACATACAGACAGACGCGTAAAGCGACTTTACTTTATACTATGTAGTGAAGTAAGCCATATTAATGTGATTCAAAGCTTTAAGTGCTAAAAAGTCACATGGTTTTGGAGCAAATGTAGTTAATCCGGAATAATAAATAATAATTTTTAAAAAATATTCGCTTATTGTGTAGCATTTACAGTGCATTTCTTTAATGTCCCTCATAAGATTAAAACTTTGGGATATTAAATTTATGCATAACTTGTACTATATTTAAAAGTTAAATTGACAGACGAAAATTTTAAGATGGCTGCGGGGTGCCATCTTGGTTAAAAAAATGAATGGAAAGAGAAGTCGTGTGCCACATTATTTTTAAGTTTCTTACGAGTATTTTATAACCCTTTAGAATTATAAAGTCATATAATCTTTACCTAGTTCACTTACCTAGCGGTACTCTAAAAATTACTCAAATGTCCGATTAAAACGGCAATATTTTCGAAACTAAAGGTAGATGTACTTAATGTGGTATTTTCTTAATGTTCGTTTTAATGGTAATACTAGTGACAATATATAGGGTAGGATAAAAATATATATTTTTATAATGAAGCAGCCTGTATATTATATCACTAATAAAAAGATCTTTAAAAGAGCTTTAAGTACTTAGTACATCTAACTTTATTAGTTTCGGAAATATGGCAATCCCAATCAGATATTTGGCTAACTAGTAAATTACCGCCATTTTGTAGTATCAGTAGTAGACATCCCTTTCCATTTAATTTCTTTCCAAGATGGCGTCCAGCAGCCATCTTCGCATTTTCATCTGTTAATTTCACTCTTCAATATAGTATTTATGAATTTATTTATATCATATCCCAAAGTTCTAGGTTTTTAAATTATTTCGTTAAAAAAAGAGGAAGGGACATTAAAGAAATGCACTGTACACCGTATAAGCCATCACTAAAGGTTGTACGTGACTTATCCAATACGAAACGTTTACATGCCGGTATTTACGTTAGACTGTCTTTTTTCCTAACATTGCCTATGTGTTAGGTTATTTAGCTGATCCGGTATGTAATTGTCATTGAAAGATAAATCAATTTATCATCATACGGCGTATTAAAAGATTTAGCGAAAATATTTGCTCGTAATTATTTGATAGTAAAAAGGAACGCTAATATCTCCCGTTCAGTTGAAAAACCAAGTTAGTAAAAAATGTGGACTTTCGGGAAATTAAGTTTTTAGTTTATTTTTGGAGAAAATTTTAAATAACTCTTGTTTCTTAAAATTTTTATGTTTTTAAAAAGGGGGATCTTTTTACACAAAAAACTGTCCAAAAAAACGTGCATTGTGGCAACTACTTTTGAATTAAATGGAGATAAATACTTACTTGCTTAAACATTTTAGGGAAAAAGACAAACTTTTGCAACCGAAAAAAGTACTTACTATCTTTTACAAACGAAAAAAGTAACTTACTTTGGTGATTTTTTATAACCTATAAAAACTCTGCGTCGCAACGCCACAAGGCGTCGCACTGTCTTCCCAGGAACCTTCGCGTGCTGATGCGACAAAAGAAAAAGGGAAAGGAAAGGACCTTTTTTGTCTCATGTTGATGCCCATTTTTTGTCTCATGTTGATTCCCAAAAAAAAGAGAACGACCTTTTTTTATCATTAATTTTATTTCTAAAGCCTAGGGCGCCGTGTAAGATAAAATAGGCGTCAAACAGGTAAAAGACCTTTTTTTGGTCTTCAAAGGCGTCGTAAGACAATTGGAAGCTTCCAAGGGAGTCACAGTCCATTGTAAGTTTGGAAACCTCTGATTTATACTAAAAGAGCAGAAGTAAAAGTACTTGCTAGATTTTTAAAACATATGTATTTTGCAATGTATTTTTTAAATCTAATATCGATGGGTTTTTCACAAAACATCGTAAGCTACACGTCAATTTTACGGAAAACGATTTTTTCTTCCTATTGCGGCATTTTTAAACAAAACCCGAGAACTTAAATAAAGCTGTGCACTAATGTACATACAAAAAAATTACCAGCTTTGTTTTAAAAATAACGCAATGAGAAAAAAATCGTTTTCTGTAAAATTTGACCAAAGTCGCTTACGGTGTTTTGTCAAAAACCATCGATAATTTATAGGAGTTAAAATATTTAACAGTATTAGGAATACTACTTACTTTAAACTTGCAGAAATATAATATGCACCCTATGCACCAGAAGACATTTTTGGCATACAAGAAAAAAACATACTTTTTGAAAAAAATTGTACGCCACTGCATTTTCTATTATTTTCTTTTAAATCTCGGTTAGTTTAGAACAAATTTAATCTCTTGACTTTTTTTGTTTGAAGTACGGTGTTCGCGTAAATAAATAGAAAGCATTTCTCGGCATGGTCAAATTCTTATCTAATTAAAAATTAAATGAGGGTTAATTTTTAATGTAGAATTTCATATTAGGAATACAAACCGACCATGTCAAAAATGGTTTCTATTAATTTACGCGAAACCATACATCAAACAAAAAAGTCAATAAATCAAATTTGTTCTAAACTAAATGAGGATTTAAAAAATATTCTTATTTTATAAAAATGCAGACACTAATAAATTTTATTTTTCTTGTATGCCAAAAAATGTCTTTTGGTGCAAAGGGTCGTTCTCCCAATTTTTTAAAAAATTTGGGTATAAAAGTAATTTTAAAAAACAACATGTTTTTAAAATGTTTCAGACATTTGGAACATAAGTTCATATGAAGTTTTTTCTAATTTTTTGTAAAAATCACCCCCTAAAATTTGTTTAGAAACACCCTGTATAACACATTCAGTTTGTCTTGGGTAAGAATGGGCTTCATTTATGCTAAACTAACTTACCATATTTTTAATAACACAATTAAACTCTAAAAAAGTTCAGGTAACTAACCTAATTTTTTTTTGCAGAAATTATATTGACAATTTGTTAAAAATACGTACCGCTGCTTTCCGGAAAGACCGGCCTTAAATCTTATTTGGCATTATGACTAACGTTTAAATGAAATTGGTAAACGGTTATGATATCAGCAAACTGTAAATAGCAAAAGATTTTTTCTAAAAATAAAATCTCAATTTTATAGTAAGTCCCTTAATGGGTTTTCCAAATGCACGATAGATTTTTGGTGTTTTATTTTGGCTGAATGTACTAATGGAGCGTTTTTATGCCAATGGAACAAAAAAGTAATGATATAACTTAAGTTACGCGGCTTGTCAGGAGCGAGATTTATTTTTAAATTTTCCTTTCTAACTTCCATGGGCGGTACCGACAGCTGCCTCCTTACCTAGCCGCGGGAAAAATTAATATGTTTTATTTTTTTGTGGATGTAAAATATATGTATAATGAGGTTCGCTCCTTAGTTATCCTGAAAGAGCATTTTGATTCCAAACAATTTAGTACCACATAGGCGGTATTTTGACTTTTTCAAAAAACCACTTAAATAAATTATAAGTGTTGAAAACCGATAATATCATTGGAAGAGCTCCAAATCAAAACGCAGTTTTTAATAAAACACAATTTTTAGAATACGTTACAATTTTTATCACGCGTTTTTTAATTATGAATTCCTAAAAGTTTTTTTAAATCAAAATATGTTTAATTTATATATTTATAATATGATATTTTTCGATTAAAGGACTTTTTAAACATAAATAATAAATCGCGAAGTAAAAGTTGTGAGGTACTCTTAAAATGTTATTTATTAAACGCTTTTTGAAAGAAACATTTCACGAAAAACCGCTTTCTTTGGGTACTAAATGGTTTGAAATAAAATGCTTTTTAGGGCCGCGCTCCAAATTGTGCTCACAGCATTTACAATAAGCGCGAGCGGTCCGATTTAAGTGAGCGCACCAACGTCTGTTTGCAGTATTAATAATTCGGAGCACATGTGAGTGTGCATATCCATAATGGCTTACATTCGTCAAAACTTAAGAATACAGTACAATTCTTCTGATTTAACATGTATGTAAACCTTGCCATTTTTTTATTTTTATAATCTAAAAACATTAATTAAAATATTCTATAATGCGTCTTTAAAATTAAAGTTTAAAATTAAAAACACATCCGAAGCCAGCCTACAAATCCCTGCAACATACCTCAGGTCATTACATTTAAAATAAAATTAAAAAGTGACGATAGATACATTTTATTTTGGATGCTTGAAATCACGGACACAATACATCGATTCAAACAAATGGCGCCAAAAAAACGTCATTGCTCACTGTGCTAACCCCGTGAGAACTGTCAGCACTAGGGTGTGACGTCACATGTAACGTCATAGCTTCCACAACTCTAACGGTAAACGTGAAAATCACGAATCGGCCCGCGTGTTGGTACGCTATGAGCGCTGTAAGCATAATTCGGACTGCGACCTAGGATACGCTAATGAGCCACCCTCTCTAGATTAAAAAAATAAATAAATAAATATATTGAAAACAGTATTAAAATATTACACATTAAGGTGTCATTGGATTTAGAATGTCACATAAAATCGACTTAAGATAAAAAAATATCGTTGGTGCCATTTTAAATTTGAAAGTCGGTTTAACTGGAAGTGATAGAAAACAAGTACAGTAAAACCTCTCCTGGCGGACGCCTCCTTTATGCGGACAACTTTTTGGAACCAAAGTTTTGCATATTTTTCTCATGTAAAACTAACTCGTTTGGATCAAAAAGAAAATCGAGATCTCCTCCAACCGGACGCAAACCTCTAACAACTGAACGCGGACTCTAATAACCGGATGCGGACAATTTGATTCGTTCCCAAAGAAAATTGAGCTCTCCTTTAACCGGACGCGAACCTCTAACAGCGGGACAATTTCTACATATAGTGAGGCTATGAAGGTGATAAACGACTTGAAAACATTCGTAAAAGACGATTACATTGCATTCAACACCTCAAAAAGTTGGAAGAGCACTTTCAATCCTGTCTCTTGAAACAAAATTTAGAATATGCGTCAACATAGTACTTTAGAATTTTTAAATAAATAACATAAATATGTAGTATGAGTATTTATTGATAATTTTTAAATAAATATGACAGAAAAAAATGGTATGTTTAAATTTTGTAGTTTTTTTAAATACTTTTTAAGCGGACACTCCTACTAAGCGGACAAAAGACCGGAACCGTGAGTGTCCGCTTATGAAAGGTTTCACTGTAATTAAATCGACCAATGCACATTTGTGTTAGACATCGATACACCAAATTTTATTTTTTCATCTTAAAAGAACAAATTATAGAGGGGTACCACCTTTAAGAAACGCCCAATATATATATATATATATATATATATATATATATATATATATATATATATATATATATATATATATAATAAGAGATAGAAAGATGGTTAAATGGGGAAAGGTATAGACCATTTAAAGCTTAATCTAATGCCGTTTTAATGACGGATGTATCTCGTTTGGTTTTTGAGTTATTTTGAAAAAACTGAAAATGTGCGTTTTTGAAAAAGTGCTGTAGTTTTTTTATTTAAAATAATTTTTGGAATCTGTAAAAACATTGTTAGGGCAACTTTTTAAGACGAATACATTCATGTATTTGGATTTTAATTTCAACGTTTCGGTTTTCAGATATCATCATCAACTTTTGTTTTTCTTATGGCCGCCATTTTGTTTTTTGCACATTTTAAAGAGCGTTTTTTCCCTTTAAAATGATGTGCAACACTTTATTAAAATGTTTTTGTTTAATGTCAAAAAAGGAAAAAAATATTTTTGCTAAGTTGGCCATGACTGCATAGGAAAATAGCTTTATAAACAATTGCCATTTGATTCCTAAAAATAAACTATGTTAAAAAACTATTTTTGATTTTTAAAAGCCTATGTACCCAAACAAAGACGGAGATTTACTTTGTTTGTAATGACAGATTAAAATATTTAATAATAATAATATAAAGCTGTACTTTCTACCAAAAATTAGTATATTTACTTTTTTATATTATTGTGTTTAACTCAACCTATAACAATACAAAAATCAAACTTATCTTCTTTTAATTTGCACTAACAATTGGAAAAAAATATAAATCCTAAGAAAAACTATGCTCTTTACATTCATTACCAACTTACTTGCATATGGAAGTTTTGAAAAACCTCGACCAAAATAGTATCAAGAAAATACCGAAAATCGAAATAGAATTATTCAAAAATATTTTGCCGTTAATCCTATATCTTCTACATGAGTTGCAACCAGGGAACTAATAAATATTAATAAAATAATAAAAAAAATAATAATTTTGCCAAAAAATAACGCTACAGTTCAAAATGTCCACCGTTTTTTTCAATGCACTTTTGACACTTCTTTAAAACAGTTCTGGTAACGCGGTTAAGAGTGTTTCTGTTTATACTTAATAGGACATCCTGCAAACGGTCTTCAAGAACTTGTACATTTTCAGGAGGATCAAATTCATATATTTCATTTTTTAAATAACCCCATAAATAAAAGTCTAAAGGAGTGATGTCTGGAGACCTGGCAGGCCACCGAACAGGCCCATTGTTTGAGATAATTCTCTCACCAAAAGTTTCCGATAAAAATGTGTGCACCTCCCTAGAATTGTGAGCGGGACATCCATCTTATTGAAACCACAAATTGTTAAAAATCATTTGGTGGAACTACTTCCCTAATTGCTGGAATTATTTCGTTTTGCAGCATCTCAAGATATCTTTGGCCATTCAGTGTCTGCTCGTAAATAAAAGGCCCAATTAAGTGATTTGCTAAAAAATATATTATAAAAAAATAAAAATAATAACTAATATGTTATTACCATAAATTCCGTACCATACGTTAAAGCCAAATCGAACTTGCAGTCTACGTTGTTCCCGTAATTGGGGATTTTCTACAGCCCAGTAATGGTGGTTATGTTTGTTAAATACGCCACAATTTGTAAAATGACTTTCGTCCGTCCATAAAACTTTTCTAAAAAAATTGGGTTTTCTTCACATTTATTACGATACCAATGGCAAAATTGAAGTCTTCTTTGAAAATCACCCTCATTAAGCCCTTGTACAGAGGGTGGGTTTATATGGGCGATAATGGGATAATTTTAAAACGTGATGTATGGTTGACTTCGGAATGTTAAGTTCGCCGTTTGCAACTCAGTGTAGAAGATGTAGGATTATCGGCAAAATATTCTTGAATATTTCTATTTCGAGCTTCATTATTTTTTTGATACTCTTTTGGTCGAGGTTTTTCAAAACTTCCATATGCAAGTAGGTTGGTAGTAAGTGTGGAGAACATTTTTATCCCAGGTTGATGTCTTTCGGGAAAACTTTCCAAATAATTGTTTGCTGCATTCTCCACATTTCTGTGATTTTTAATATAAATAACTAACATGTCAAATGTTTCTTCGTTTGAAAAAATTTCCGGCATTTTTGTGGATACGTTTTAACACAATTTTCCAATAACACAATAAAATATGTAACTAAATGAGAATATTTGAGAACTTCGTCTTAGCAACGACATTTTCGCAATTGTTTCTAGAGGCAGTTATGGCCAACTCGACCAAAAAATGGTTTTTATGTTTTTGACATAAAACAAAAAAATTTAATTAAGTGTTATACATCATTTTAAAGGGAATAAAACGCTCTTTGAAAATAGAGAAAAAACAAAATGGCGGCCATAAGAAAAACAAAAGTTGATGATGATATCTTAAAACCGAAACGTTAAAATTAAAATCTAAATACAGGAATGTATTCCTCTTAAAAAGTTGCCCTAACAATGTTTTTACGGATTCCAAAAATTATTTGAAATAAAAAAACTACAGCACTTTTTCTAAAATGCACATTTTTAGTTTTTTCAAAATAACTCAAAAACCAAACGAGATACGGCCGTCATCAAAACCGCATTAAATTAAAGGTTAAATGGTCTATAACTTTCCCCATTTAACCGTCTTTCTTATCTCTTCTAGTTTCCAATATCCCAATACATTCCCTACCAATTTTGGACACACTGTATATATATATATATATATATATATATATATATATATATATATATATATATATATATATATATATATATATATATACATATATATATATATATATATATATATATATATATATATATATTTGGCGGCTGCCAAACAAAATCCTGTCTACTCCCATGCAAGTCCCATACTCTATTACTTTATATAGACCATTGGCGCCACTGATCTCGATGGATTGCCAATGTTACCTGCACGAAACAAAAGTTACATTTCATGGGCGAAAAAACGGGTTTGTGCGCAGGCAAATCGAGGGTAAACGCACCTGGGGCCAAACAGACTTATCCGCATTATCGGAAAGAATTTGTCAACGGCGTCCAAGGTTGATAGAGACAAGGTGGCCTAAATTTTCATTTGACAGCCGATAGATGTGACGTCAAGGATATCCTTTTTAAAAATGTTGTTATTTCTTTATTGTTTTTGTAAAATTGTGTTAATCGGGGTTATATTTGTGAGTAAATAGTGGATTAAAAGACTTTATCCATTGTATAAAGAATATTTTTAATTTTAAATTGGTTAAAAGGACTCCCATGACGTCACAATATCAGCTGTTTACATGTCATAGCAAAGTTGGCCACCTTGTCTTTATCAACCTTGGACGGCGTCCTGGTTTTCTGTTCGGAGTACGGTAGCTAATGAGCGTCACCGTCAGACGGCGGGCAGAGGGTATTTGTATTTTGCCACGGCTTCTAAGTGCGCATGTTCGTCCACCTGTCCATTTGTTTACTGCGCGACGTCGTAAAATCCGAAAACTGCTTCTTGCCACTGCGGATCTAAATGTAGGTTATCTATGATTGGCGCCTTTCTTTTTTTTCGATAATTTTTAATATGTTTTGAATATTTTAATAAATTCGGTATCCACGGGTTTTTGATACAAGCTATTCGGATCTGATATTATTTTTTATGTGTAAACTAGCGGTGGCTGAATACACTATTTAAATTTCTCTAAAATGTCCCAACTTTTTGAGCTACTCTGTATTTATCATCTAAGTAAACCAGTACTACTCTATGCTTTCTCCACAAAAGATATACTTTATGAGAATGGCTTTGAGCAACTATTTTCAAGATATTTCCATTTAAGTAGTTTAGCTCAACCAAAAAAGGCGAATGATTTAATGTATTTTTCATACAGGTGTGGAAACCAACTCGCCGACCTTAGGGACTCAAAAGCATAGTAAATATTAGAGGTGGGGTCCGACGTTCGACGAAAGCAGTGGGCCGACAGCCCCCGATCTCTTTCTACTCCAATTGGCTTGCTCGTTGCAGCGGTGAATTGTGGAAGAGTACATAGTAGATTAGTGGAGGGGATTAAACGAATGCATTTAATAAGGACAGGGCGGCGGTTTGGTTTCCATACCGGTATACTTTTGATAGCACTAAAACACTTAAATTCAAATATCTTGAAAACGGTTGCTCGGAGCCATTCTTACAAAGTATACCTTTTCTGTGTAGAAAGCATATGGAAGACTGGTGTACTTAGATGGTACATACAGAGTAGCACAAAAATTTGGGACGTTTTAGAGAAATTTAAATAGCGAAGCTAGCCACCTTTAGTTTACACATAAATAATAATATGAGAGTTGAATAGCTCATGTTAAAAAACCCCTAGATACCTATTTTTATTAAAAAATTCAAAACGTATTAAAAATTATCGAAAAAAAATTAAGATTCTTTTCACTTCGAACCCTTACCGACGGTGCCCTTACTATAATAATTATGTTAATAATAACTTTTGAATATATGTATGTTTGGTTAAATTCTAATATTTTGGCAGGAATCTGTGGTTTTTACTGTGCACCATTCATTAGCGGACACCCTGTATGAGGGACAGTTTAATTTACACAAGATAATTAGAAGTAAAAATCGTTTTTACAACGAAGGTAACGGTCTTTTACTTTTACAGACTCGTCAACATATTCAAAAATGGATAAAGCCGGGTATGACTATGATTGAAATTTGTGAAGAATTAGAAAACACAGCACGCAAGTTAATTGCTGAAGAAGGTCTTAAAGCTGGCTTAGCATTTCCTACTGGTTGTTCCAGGAATCACTGTGCTGCCCATTACACGCCAAACGCTGGTGACAAAACTGTCTTGGAATATGATGATGTTGTTAAAATTGATTTTGGAACACATATTAATGGAAGGATAATCGATTGTGCATTTACTCATACCTTTAATCCTAAATATGATAAGCTTGTAGAAGCAGTCAGGGATGCTACAAATACTGGTATTAAAGCTGCAGGTATGATTTTTATCATGTTGTATAATGATAGTTGAGGCAGATATATTTAATATAACAGACTGTCCGCAGGTAGGGTTTACAAGGAAACAAATGGCTAAAAAATAATTTTTTTTTTTTTTTTTTTTTTATTTGAAAAAAAAGTCGCATCCACCTTAAGGTTATTAGCGACAATAAAATAAGCTAAGTACAATAAATTAGGATTAGAGTTTGTTTAAGATGTCTATGGCTTTAAGATAGTTCACCAAGTTTTCCACTGGGCAGTCTTTTCCAAGAAGTTGTAGAAGGCTGTTTGGGATATTGTAAGACAATCGTTCTCTAACGTATTTAGGACAGTTAATTAATATGTGAGAGATGCTGTTTGTTAAATTACATGTATCACACAGGGGTGGGTCACCATTAGAAAATAAGTAGGAATGGGTAAATCTTTTGGGGTGGGTAAATTTTTCTGAAAATGTTTTTTTATAAAGTTTTTGCATTTTTGTATGCAGGGTTGGTATCATTAAAAATATGTATTTGGAATAAAGCTTGTAGTTGATGTAATCAATAAAAATTATATTACATTTTTTTTACTACACTATTTGGTTAAAATATTTTATTTTAAAATTCAAAAGGCTTTGATAATATTTCTTATGACTGATAAAAAAATGTGTTAAATATTGTAGAGGGTGGCCCACCATATTCGACACGGTCTGTGGCTGGATAACCATAGGCTTTTAAAAAAGTGAATAGGGAATGATATATAAGTCAGATAAGGCCACAGTATAAAATTTTTTTAGTCTATGCAGGGTGTTTTAAAAAGTGTGACGTATCAAAGTTATACTTTTTTCAATAGAACGCCCTATATTTTATGACGGTTTTAGATTCTACAAAAAAAAACTGAAGTTTGTGTATAGTACAAGTTTATTAATTTTTGTGATATTTGATTTTTTTTAATGAGGAGGTGCAATTAAATTCATTTTAATTTAACACTCTTAACTTACAAAATTTATTTCAAGATTAGAAAAACTCTGTCTTATCATACGTAGGTCATATATAGATGAAATATTTTACAGGGTAATCAAAAAATAATTTAAATTTTTAGAAAATCAAATAGCAACATCTATCTTATTTTAAATGGAACACCTTGTATTTTTTTATGCCACATGATGACAAATAAAATACTCTTAAATAGTGTTTAGATTGCCTATACCATAAAGTAACATACCTACGGATAAGAGAAACCATGGCATGCTAAAATTTTCGTACCGCTTTTGCGGCAGGCTCAACGCTGCCTGGCGGCAGGCTTGTCATTTTTGCCAGTTTACACTTTAAATGCGTCGGTCGAAGCCTCGCCTCGTGTAACATCAGCGGTGGGGAGACACGTAAGCTTACTGAAATGACTAACTGGCGGTATTTCAACGAGAAACGAATAAAATTATATTGGGAGTTTTCGCATGACCTGTCCTTAAATCAGCTATTCCATGATAACTCTTATAATTTCCTTACTCTATGCCTATACCTATCTTTCATACTTTTTTAGTAAATTTCGTTTTTACAAATTTTTAGTCCAAATATTTGTTTAAATTAAAGTTGGTTGTAATATAGCAGCCATTATTAACGACCATTTAACGATTTCTAGTATTTTAGTCAGTTTAAAAAAATTTTAGTCATTTTAAATGAAAACTCTTTTTCTTCAACAACAAGATGGTATAATACTGAAAAGATGTGAAAACACTGGTTTACTTTAGCCTAGAGTTAATCCTAAAAATATTTCAGCTGAAACCATCTAATTAACTAACTAAATAGTTGCTTTAAAAAATTTGACAAATTGATTTTGGATAATGGGAGAAACGAGTTTAAGGTCACAGAATGTCTACATAATTGATGAGAGGTATTAGTGGGATTGTTTAAAAACACAAGTTTTATTATTACCTCATTCAGCCGAAATAAGTAATAATAATAAATAGTGGCAGATAATACAAAATCTTTTAACTCTGTGCTTTTTTAGACAAATCTACATTCCACAGTAATGGCTTTGTAATGTAAATACATTTGGAATAAATATCTATTAAAACGGAATTTCCTAAAAAGTATAAAAGATAGGTGTAGGCAACCTATAAACCATTTGAAAGGGTATTTTATTTGTCATCATGTGGTGTAAAAAATACAGGGTGTTCCATTTAAAATAAAAGAGATATTGCTATTTGATTTTCTGAAAAATTGAAATTATTTTTGATCACCCTGTTCAATATTTAATCTCGATATGACCTACGTATGATAGGGCAGAGTTTTCCGTATCTTGTAATAAATTTTAAAATTTAAAGAGTTGTGTTAAATATATTCATAAACTAACTTTTTTGGTTTCGGAGAAAATGGCGTTTAAAAATGTCCAACCGACAGCACAATATGCAGTTTTATGAGAAAACAAAATGAACATCACAAAATTGTAAAATGCTTAAAATAGTTCTTTTAAAAGACTCTACCTTTAGTGACCTTTATAATGTTACTTCCTGTTTAACCGAAAGTGCTGTAAAATTTGAAAAACCAAGTATGATATCCCTGGTAATTTTAATGGCACACCCTATATGTTTTTTAGATTTCAATTATTTAAGCTATTCCTGATATAAAACCTATAATATACCCACAAGCTATCTTTTTTAGTTTTAGAGAAAAAGCGATTATATTTTTCTGACATCACCTGGGGCCCTTAGATAAATTTGTGTTTAATCATGCCCACCTACATAATATGTATGTAGATGCAATATGAAACTTGGCTCAAAAAAATCAAGTAGGCTTAAAAAGTTTATAAAATATCACATTCCTATTCGGAATTGTCTCAGAAATCCAAAAATGTCAAAATATAAAATGTGTTCCATTTAAAAACTCAAAATTGCTGTCACACACCGGTTAATCGGAAGTGACTGAAAAGGGAAAAATACGGGGAAACTCTCCTTGTCCCATACCAACTAACTATACCAAGTCTCATTATGATATGTCTATAGATACTCTCAGTTATGGCGAACCATTGGCACGCGAGGTAAAAATTTGGGCACGCGAGCAGGTTGTAACTTGTTTTTTCTTTCCTTCTAATTAGAGTAGAAGTGAAGTCAATTAGTTGAACCTTCTTTTTTTGCTCTTAAAACTTTTGACCACCTAAAAAATTGAACGGAACGCTATTTTCTGTATTTGAAGTAAAAAAATATGAGATGCCCTTTTCCTTTTTGCTCCTCTAAAATTTTCCCTAAAAAAAAACATTTATGGCACGTCAACGACATCATTTTACATTTTTGTACAAAAATGGCACGTTCATACAAAAGGTTCGCCATAACTGCTCAAAGTTATGGCTTGTCTAATAAATTCATTGATACCCGGTATAGTCATTGATAATTCTTGTAAAAAAAATGGCATATTTCTTAAAAATAAAAATTGTTTTACTCTTGAAGAAAAATCATGTTTTTGAACGTTTTCGAATTGTGTATAAAAAGGTGTGCAAATTGTGTAAAATTTTCTTTTCGTCAATCATATTTTTTTATGAGAAAAACTTTAATAAGAATAACTTTTTCAAAATATTAAACTTTTTATTCATTTGTCCTCTTTTGAAAAATTTTTGGAATATGTAATGTTATGGTACTTTGAAAGCTGGCAATTATTTGTATAATTAATTCTTGGTAACAGTTTAACGGATTTTTTTTTGGGAGCGCAAAAACAAAAAAAAGTTAAACCTATTTAAATCTAGAAAATGAAGTGGCCATTTCTTCCAATCCATCCGTAGCGCTTACAGCAGAAAGATTTTTCTTACTGTGTGTGTCAGTTTACATTTTTATAGCATTCTTTGTTATAAAATTTTTCTTTGTGGAAAAGAAGGGTTCATTACCCTTCTTTTCAATTTTAAACAAACTTATTGTTTGTATAATATGTATATATTGATCAAAGAACTTAAAAATCCAAGGAAACTGAAGGCCTTTACTTATAAACAACGACAATTTTAGAACTGTGTAGATATAAACAGAGGCGCATTTACATATTTGCCGCTCGTAAGCTATTAATTTTAGCCGCCCCTAATTTTTCCCTTTTTCATTGAAAAACAATTTTGAAGAGCAAAAAAAAGGTCCTCAATTTCCTTTCTACGTAAAAAATAAAAAACGAAATTAACTAAACAATCTATAAAGTACAAAA
Source organism: Listronotus bonariensis (assembly GCA_014170235.1). Taxonomy (NCBI): domain Eukaryota; kingdom Metazoa; phylum Arthropoda; class Insecta; order Coleoptera; family Curculionidae; genus Listronotus; species Listronotus bonariensis. The sequence continues at coordinate 55,903 of JACEGR010004547.1, forward strand.
TCTGCCACCCCTAAAAATTGCCGCTCTAGGCTCCAGCCTACTCAGCCTTCTGGTAAATGCGGCACTGGATATAAATGTGTTAATGTGTTTTAGATATTCCTAATATTGGGCGTAAAAAAGCGAAACCGCGGAACATATATTATACCAATGAAGAGAATTATAACACCAAAGACTCAAATATTTGGAAGGAGCATTCGTGACTTCAGAAAATATAAAAAAGCCTGCTCCCAAAACATTGCCAGTTTCGCGAAAAGTTTGGGAATCGAGGGGATTTACTAATTAGGGTACTTACAGAAGATCTTGCTAGGTCGAAGTAGGAGAAGGGCTAGCTGAAGCCAAACAACCCCATTTATTACAATACAATACCATCGAAAATTATTATATCATTTAATATGATATATATAACTTAAATCAATTTATGTTTCTATTTTCTTGCTGATTTTTTTTTCTAAAAAGTTGTTTGTTTTTGCAGAGAACTTTTAAATATTTAAATATTATTTCGCGGATGACCCGGCAACAGCTCCTATTTGCATTTTATCCAAAAAATTACATTTCTCCAAATTTAAAATTGAAGCATAAAGATATACCTAAAAATTCCTGTTTTTGTACAGTATGTCCACGCATGGTCTTTCCAATAGGACAATTGGAACAAAAATTTAAATGTCCAAGAAAGTTGTGTATGACAACTGCTTTTGCTTCTTAAAAAAAATGATTCACGTTGGGAATTTTTTTTGTTTTGTACATGGGCTCCAAAAAGTACAAAAATGTAAAAATGAACCAAGATAAAACTACTTTTATTTTTAATAATTCAGCAAAATAAAAAAAGAAATAAACAAATTTTTTCGGGATCATAATTTTTTTATTTGTTTAACACCTTTTTTGCCTAATTTACCTGGTTTTAATAAACTTTTTTATTTAATGTCAAAGTTTTTCAAATATATTTAATAACAAAAATGTAAAAATTAGGTAAAGAAGGTGGACAACATCAAATAAAAATATGATACTAAAAAAATTGTTTATTTCATGTGAAATTTTAGATATGGGCCTTAATCAATTCTAAAAACCTTTTTTATTTGACATTTTGGTAAATTATTAAAAATATCGGCAGTTTTTTCTTGGTCCATTTTTACATTTTAGTTTTTTTGGAGCCTCTGTACAAAACGAAACAAATTTCTCTACGTGAATAGTATTTTTTAAAGAAGCAAAAGCAGTTGCCATACATGACTTTCTTAAAAATTTAAATTTTTGGTCCATTTGTCCTATTGTAAAGTCCATCCGTGGACATAATGTAGATGATAATAAGTAATATTTTAAACACTAACCTTAAAAATAACACAATTATTTTAATACCAACAGGTTAAACAGATATTTTCCTCCTGCAAAAAATGATCAAAGGTATTGCCGCGAATTTTTATTTTTAAACTAATATTTCGTTTTTTTTTTAGGTATAGACGTGCAACTATGTGAAATTGGTGCTCAAATACAGGAAGTAATGGAATCATATGAAATTGAGTTAGATGGAAAAACTTATCAAATTAAATCAATTCGTAATCTTAATGGTCATTCAATTTCACCATATAGTAAGTAAGATTACCTTTTTAAAAGAATATGTATATTTCGGATGACGGTTATTGAGAATAGGAAATACCCATCTAATGTTCACGTGGTTTTTATTAGATGATAAATAATACAAAGAACTTATTATTTCTGTTATAATAATATTCACATGCTAACATGTAACTTACAATTAGAGAAACCATTAACACTTTTTTGTATTTAACATGCTTTATTTTAAGAAGGTTATTCTGAAAGGAAAAGTCCCAAATTCTTGCTGATAATTAATTTAAAATAACATATTTAGAATCTGTTAGGGGTTTCAATATTTAAAACTAACAAATAAATGAATTCAACAAAGATAAAGTTTTGAAGGTGGTAGACAATATTCTGTTTTCAATAATACTACTTTCTTGGAATCTCAATAACATCCATAACTTCAGCTATCACTTGAAAACTGTTGGAGATAGACAGCATCTAAAACATGGTGTATCAGATAAAAGTAAAAGAGAAGATAAGAAGTCCAAGAAGTAAAATTATTGAAAAGATACAGCTGTTACAAATAGACTTAAGATAGAAAAAACATTGTTTATAAAAATCATGTTACATTAGTCTTGTTCTTACACAGAGCTGAGGAGATCAAAAGAAGGACCTGGAGAACATTCTGCGAAGGGATTAATGAACTGAACCCAGCAGTGCGGTTACAAAAGGTCCTCTCAAAAGATCACTCAAATGGCATTGGACTGATCAAAAAACAGTCCGACGACAGATTTTCTGAGAACACTCAGGAAAGCCTAAAGATTCTACTGGAAACTCACTTTCCAGGGTCTATAGTTACTGAAAACGAGCGGTCACATGATATTCCAGCATGGAGCGTATATCGCCCAACGAGAGATGGAAAAAGCCTGGCGAGCAAAATCTTTACAAATAACAAAATAACTTGGACGATAAACAGCTTTAAGCCGTACAAATCCCCAGGTGTGGACAGAATATTCCCGGCTCTACTACAAAGAGCCCTAAAGGAGTTACTACCTTACACTTAAAGGCAATATTTAAAGCCAGTTACACTCTGGGCCACACATCTACAAGCTAGAGGAAGGTAAAGGTGGCATTCATCCCAAAGACTGGACGGCGTCCTCCAGAGGAACCGAAGTCTTACCGCGCCATCAGCCTCACCTCTTTTTCCTAAAATCCATGGAGAAAAACATAGGTCTACACATTAGAAGTGAGTTTATTTCAAAAAAACCACTACACTCTAAACAATTTGCATACCAGCCTGCAAAATCTGCGATCAACGCTCGACAGAGCCTCGTTAGCGACATTGAAAAAACATTCGCAGCAAAGGAAGTGGCTTTGTATGCATTCTTAGACATAGATACATCCTCTTCTAATTTATACACTTTATATGTGTCCCAAATCCGACCTCCCTTGGAATATTGTTCTCATATCTGGGGCATGGCATCCCCCACAACCCTAAGATTTCTTGGTTCTATTCAAAGAAGCGCTATTCGTCTCATTAATGATCCTTTACTTACAGAAAGGCTTTCCACTCTTGCCCATCGTCGGGCTGTGGGGGATTTATCGCTTTTTATAGGGACTTCCATGGCTTCTGCTCTAAAGAATTGTCCAGTATAGTTCCTCCACTCACGGTTCTCAATAGAGAAACTCGTGGTTCCGCGCGTATGCATCCCTATACTGTCCAACTGGACAGGCCCCGAACTTCCCACTTTGTTCGTTCTTTTATCCCTAGAGTTTCTAGATTGTGGAACCTGCTGCCTGCGGAGGTCTTTCCTTCCCCCAAATCTTCAAGTATTTAAGTCCCGTGTCAACAAACTCCCTCTTACCTCGCTTAAGACACCGACGGTGTGGACAGAATATTCCCGGCTCTACTACAAAGAGCCCTAAAGGAGTTACTACCTTACACTTAAAGCCAATATTTAAAGCCAGTTACACTCTGGGCCACACACCTACAAGCTAGGTAAAGGTGGCATTTATCCCAAAGACTGGACGGCGTCTTCCAGAGGAACCGAAGTCTTACCGCGCCATCAGCCTCACCTCTTTTTTCCTAAAATCCATGGAGAAAAACATAGGTCTACACATTAGAAGTGAGTTTATTTCAAAAAACCACTACACTCTAAACAATTTGCATACCAGCCTGCAAAATCTGCGATCAACGCTCGACAGAGCCTCGTTAGCGACATTGAAAAAACATTCGCAGCGAAGGAAGTGGCTTTGTATGCATTCTTAGACATAGATACATCCCCTTCTAATTTATACACTTTATATGTGTCCCAAATCCGACCTCCCTTGGAATATTGTTCTCATATCTGGGGCATGGCATCCCCCACAACCCTAAGATTTCTTGATTCAATTCAAAGAAGCGCTATTCGTCTCATTAATGATCCTTTACTTACAGAAAGGCTTTCCTCTCTTGCCCATCGTCGGGCTGTGGGGGATTTATCGCTTTTTATAGGGACTTCCATGGCTTCTGCTCTGAAGAATTGTCCAGTATAGTTCCTCCACTCACGGTTCCCAACAGAGAAACTCGTGGTTCCGCGCGTATGCATCCCTATACTGTCCAACTGGACAGGCCCCGAACTTCCCACTTTGTTCGTTCTTTTATCCCTAGAGTTTCTAGATTGTGGAACCTGCTGCCTGCGGAGGTCTTTCCTTCCCCCCAAATCTTCAAGTATTTAAGTCCCGTGACAACAAACTCCCTCTTACCTCGCTTAAGACACCCACGGTACGTTAGTATTTAGGCTTTTAGCCTTCGTGGTTTGTCCAAAGATAAAAAAATAGAGGGGCCTTTGACAACACCTCATATAAATCAATACAAAGAGCCGTAGAAACTAGAGGGATAGAGCCCTCAACAATAAAATGGATCAAATCCATGCTTAAAAGTCGCGTTTTTAGTTCGTCTATAGGGGACGCGACTGCGACGTTCAGGGCGGTAAGGGGATGCCTGCAAGGCGGGGTCCTATCTCCTGCGCTCTGGTCAATGGTGGTTGATGATCTCCTTGTAAGACTGACTAACAAAGGCTTTAATGTACAAGGATACGCCGACGACCTTGTCATAAACATCATAGGAAAGCATTACTGCATTGTTTCTGCAAGCATGCAAACTGCCCTAAACATCGTAAAAAAATGGTGCACCGAAAAAAGGACTTAATATAAATCCGAGCAAAACCGTCATAGTACTGTTAAAAGAAAAAAGAAAGATAAATATAAAAACTCCAACGCTAAACGGCAAGACGATCGAGCTCTCAAAAGAAGTAAAGTACCTGGAAATAGTCGTTGACCAGAGACTTAATTGAAACTCGCACTTAGAAAGGACTACCGAAAAAGCTACAAGGGCATTATGGTCATGCCGTCGGCTATTTAAAAAACATTTTAAACCCAATATAATCTATTGGTCATATTGGATTTAAACCCAATATAATCTATTGGTCATACATAACTGTCGTAAAACCGATAATAACCTACGCCTCTTTGGTGTGGTGGCAAAAAACGGAAGAAATAACGACACAAGGGAAGCTAAAAAACTACAAAGGCTTGCCTGTCTCGGTATTACAGGGGCGATTAGAACGACTCCAACTGCCGCCACGGAGGCAATGCTGGGCTTGCTTCCGCTCCACTTGAGCGTAAGGAGAGAAGCCTTCTTAGTGCCTCCAGAGTAATATCAGGAAGCATGACTGGTCACCTCAGGATACTGGAAAGTATCCAAACTAAGGCTCTGACCAAACCCACAGACACAATACCAGAGATGCGTGATTTTCGACGCTCTTTTAAAGTGGTAATACACAGCCGCTAAACTATAGGGGAAAAAATATCACAGCTGGAACGTGGCTCGCTGGTCTGGTAAACAGACGGATCGAAGATGGATAAAGGAGTGGTGGCGGGAGTCTACGGACCAAGATGTAGACTCGCAAAGCCCCTAGGCAAATCTCCCACCATCTTTGAAGCTGAAATGTACGCTATAGATATCTGCGCAAACGAATGCGCCAATAAAGGCCTACAGGGAGCAAATATCTATATTCTATCGGATAGCCAGACTGCCTTAAAGGCATTAGCTTCATGCTGCTTTGACTCAAGGCTTGTCTGGGAGTGCCGACAATCACTTAATCAACTGGCTACAAACAACAGACTAACTCTGACGGGGTGCCAGGACATAAAGGAGTGGAAGGCAACGAGATTGCTGACCAACTAGCCAAAGTTGCGGCATTCTGCGGCATAACGAGAGGTCACCTAAGGGAAAAACTCAGAGAATGGGAACGGAGGCAAAAAGAGACTCACTGGAATAACGCTCCAAGACAAAGACAGGCGAAGAGATTTATCTCTCAATCGCCTAAATACACTAAAAAGCTATTAGAGCTTCAAAAGAACGAACTCAGGATAGGAACTAACTTCCTGACAGGTCACGGCCCTCTGAGGTATCACCTTAAAAGATGGGAAAGATCGACAACGACCGCTGTTGGTTTTTGTTCGATCGAGCGAAATCTCTGAGCATATACTATGCCAATGTACGGAATTAACAGGCCAGAGGCTAAAATATCTGAAAGGAGTTTTCTCGACTCCAGAAGATATAAAAGGCTCGCCCCCAAAATATTTCCAGCTTCGCGAAAAGTTTGGGAATCGAGGGGATTAACTAATGTAGGGTATCCACAAAAGTTCTTTAGGGCGAAGTGGGAGAAGGGCTAGCTTAAGCCAAACGACCCCATTCATTACAATACTATACAATACAATGCACAGAAAGTTACCAACATAAAAATATCGTTATCATCATTTTATAACTAGAACTAACAACATTAATAAGCATAGAATAGTGGTGTTAACTCCATTTTGCTGAATTTGCCTATGTAGTTTAATAAGGGGATCGTGGGTTCAACATTTAAACAACTTAGTTTACAACTTACTGTATGTAAGCTTTATTCTACCCCTGTCTTAAAGATTACAAACAAACTTACTAAAACTAAAGGTTAACCTTTCGAGAAAAATAGGTATAAAAATTATAAAATCCATTTTGTTTGGTCTTTAAAAAAAAGCTTTTTTCCATACTATGATAATTGATGATTAATAGGAACAAATTCGGAGTTCAACTAACAAATAAGATGTCATTACGCTTGGTGATTGAGAAACTGTTAATAGGCAGTAGAATGCTTACCAGTGTTATTAAGATACCCATCCAATTACTTTGAGTAAGAAAGCCTTAGTATAAAATGTTCAGTGTAATTGGGATACATTCATGCAAGCTACAGCTTGACATAGAATTAATATGATAGCAAAACTTAAACGGTAGTTTGTATATCAAATTACCACTTATTTTTTGTATGTTTTAAGGAATCCATGCGGGCAAAACTGTTCCCATAGTTAAAGGTGGAGAAGCTACTGTTATGGAAGAAAATGAATTTTATGCCATAGAAACCTTTGGTTCTACTGGAAAAGGAGTTGTGCATGATGACATGGAGTGTTCTCATTATATGAAAAATTTTGATGTTCCTTATGTCCCACTAAGGTATGTGTTAAGCAGTATTACATTATTTATTGTTATATGCAGAAACACTTTTTTGCGATTTTAGTTTTTAAAATAGATCAATCAGACACCAGCATTTTTTAAAATATATATACCTATATATATATATATATATATATATATATATATATATATATATATATTTTAATAAGTGATTAAATTACTAATACCATTTAACAGTAATTATTTCCTTCCTAATAATTTTAACCAATCGCTATCAAGAATTGGTATATCAAATATAAATTTTAGGTGAAACAATTACTTAACTATTGTCAACTTAGCTGTCAGCAATTTTTCCGAAAAAAAATCGAAAAATTTCATGCAAGTTTGACAAGTTGCAAGTTATATTGTTCTTATTTTTTAATAAAAAAATGTTGTATTAAAACAACATGTTTGTTTAACTCGGGAAATAGTCTTACCAAATATCCCTGTGGAAAAATTGGAATACTCGTTTCTAAGTAATCTATTTGAACAAATAGCATTCGCGAAAGTGGAAAAATGCTCGTCTTCGACTCGGATTTTTAAAACCACTCTCGCTCATGCTATCTGTTAAAACAAATTACTTAGAAACTTGTTTTTCCATATTTTTCGGCAAAAATGAACTGTACTAGGGATATTACCCCAATAGAACTTTGTTAGGTTAAAGTAAAAAAAGGTAAAATACTATTGTTGATCAACACTCTTTCCGCGGTCTTCGAGTAGTGCGGTTTACGTTTACATAGAAGTCTACATAGACTTCCCGGGTAGGCGATTGAAGGCGTCGTACGAGCGTAGCTGTACCCTTGGGGATCGAGAAAATATTTACGCTAAATTGGGGCTTCTTTCTTCTGGGGCTAAGCGCTGTGAGTGAAGATTCCTAAAGCCTGAGGTTTTTACGTTTTGGTGTTGAACACATGGTGTCTTCGTATGGTCGAGGAGGTGCGCACGCCTTGCGGAAAAACGTCAGTAGTGAAAGTGACGGTTATGCGCGATACCAGTAGCAGCCGCTGGCTTGACAGTCACAATTTATGCATGTTCAGAAGTTTATCGCTGTTGTTGATTTAAATATTTGAATATTTTAAACCGGAATTTCTGGGAGCGGAAAGCTCGACAATCCAGATTTTTCCACCACATAGAGCTGGCAATTGCCTTGCAGCAACGCCATAAACAAAGCAGTATCCAGTACTATTGTTGATTTATATGTAAATTAAGGTTAAACACTTTCTTGTAATTTTCGTGAAATAATCTTGTCAAATGTCATTTGAGAAAAAAAAATCAGGCAAAATATTTCTGTTGTAATTCAAGTTTGTTGTTATTTGGTAATTCTGTTCATTACATTTAATCAATTCCAGTCGCGTGACGGCTCATGGTATTATAAATGTCATTCATGAAATTGCCAAGCAACAGACTTTCATACAATCGTAAAACCATAACAAAGATCTTGTTAAGTCGTAAAATAATCACTTTATAAATTACGTGCACTTATTATGCGCGATCCGATTGGTAGTACCGGATTTTGCCGCTTTTGTTGTCAATAGTTATGTGGGGATTGCCGGGTTTGGAACTCGCCCCTAACTGTGCTATTAAATTTTATTGGAATTTAGAAGTATTTAATTCAAAACGATACAGAGTATCAAGACCTACAAATTTTTTTACAAACTTAATTGTTTTGCGCAGGTAATAACATTGGCAATCCATCCAGATCAGTGCATTATGCACACTATGGGCTTCTTGTGACGCCATTTCATTTTATTGTGCACTGTTTTTTTCTACTATACAATTCTTCTGAATAGAGTGATTGTATTATCAATTTCCCAAAAATTAAGATAACTAAGATTGATTTTAGACCCCTCATATGTAGAAAGATGAAGGGATTAAAATTATTTTAGTTTTATTTTAATTTAACAGCCAGACAGGGTATCTCTAAAATGTCTGTAGAATATGTTACCACAAATTATTATGGCCAAAATACAACGATCTAACGCAATGTACCTGAGTCAAAGAGTTATTCGTTTCTGATTGTGATTTTTAAATATACAAGGTAGCCATTTGAAAACGAAACAACGCTAATTTTGGGCACTGCAGGTGCCAGGTATTAAGGAAAAAGGCTCGGGCAAGTTAATTTTTGATTTTAGGGGAAAACATTTTTTGCCACTTTCACTTCCTGAACTGCTACCCTCTAGCAGTGGTGAGACTCACTCAAAATCTTAAATGGAAAGAGGTCGAATGACCTTATTTTGAGGGTCTCCCGACACTGACTATAAGTGCCAAATTTAAAGTATCGGCTATTATTTCCGTTTATATATCATATTTAGAAACTTCTTAGTTTTATTATTTTTATGTATAATGTAATTAAGTAAAGGCAAGCTACTTTATACTAAGGGCATATAATAAAGGTAAAAAGATCTTTAAAATGAAATATCAGTTAATCTTTCTGGCGAGGGTTTGATTCACCCTTAAATTTTAGGGTAAGCGTCTCCACTGCACCTTTTTTTAATTTAGTTAGTGCTAAAAAGCCTTTTAATGTCTTAAACCACGTTGACAAATTACAACACAATTGGGTAAAAATATTTACAAATTTGATTTTTTTACCACTTTAACACCCTTTATCTTGAGAATAAAGAATATGCCGACTCATGTTTATATGAACTTTTATGCTTATTTTGATAAGAGAATTCTACCATAGCAGTTCGGCGCCACAATTCAACCCTATATAATATTATTTCTTTCCGTAGCAAGTGGCAATTATTATTTTTTTTAGATTACAATCTTCAAAAACACTATTGAGCATCATAAACAAAAATTTTGGAACTCTGGCATTTTGTAAGAGATGGCTGGATCGTGCTGGTGCAACTAAATATCAGATGGCCCTTAAGGATCTCTGTGACAAAGGTGTAGTCGATGATTATCCTCCTCTTTGTGACATAAAAGGATGTTACACTGCTCAGTTTGAGCATACAATAATGTTGCGCCCCACTTGTAAAGAAGTAGTTTCTCGTGGAGATGATTATTAATAACTACTTATTAACTTTTGTAACAATTTTTATTTTAACATGATTAACAATAAATATTGTGAACTTAAAAAAATACTTTATTTGTTCTGGTTAGACCTACATTTATTTTTAGAAATTAAATAATCATTCTTAGTCTGTGGGTGTTGGGTTTAATTTTTTAGATAAATAGTTTTCTTGAATTCTCAACGATTCAACCGGTAATCTTATATCCTTATTGTTTTCCAAGTAATAAAAATATGTTTTTGCTTTAGCTATTATATCTTTACTTAAAATTGTTGAAGCAATATCAAATGCGTAACTATTTGAAACACCTAAAAATATTAATTTGTAAAATTTATTAGGATTGTTATATTTTTTTAATAATTCTGTTTAACACGGGTGAGTTTTTTTCTATGTTTAGTTCAAGGATCTCAGAAACCGCTGCAGCTACAGAGATGGTAAAATGGATCAAGAATTGTAGTTCTTAAAGCTAAGTTTAAACCACTTTGTGTTTCGTGGCTTACTGGATATTCTGAAAAAACGTTTTTTCAAAAAATATTTTTTCGTCTATAGCTCAGTTAATATTCGAAATAGAAAAAAAGTGTTAATAGAAAACTTGTACATTATTATCTTCTTCATAAAGAGGTAAAATCCGATATTTGATATAGTAAACCGTTTTTAAGCTACGACATAAACTTGCATTTTTTACATGGAAACCAAATTGGCTATGACATTTTTAATGAGGTCTTACAAGCTATATAACGATGTATAGCAAGATATACTTTAAATAAAAAAATAACGTAGTTTTGGACATAATTATTTTTAAATTAGTTTTTGATGTCATTTAGCCCTAAAAAATTGAATTTGTTTTATTGACAATGACTTTTCTTTTATGCTCATTAGTACTATAAATGTTTTAAATCTATGAATTAAAAAAAGAACATTTTCATAAGTTTTTAATGAATAATTTTAGACACTTACCCCTAAGAAAATATTTAGTTTTTATTTTGAAAGTCTGTTAAAACGTGAAATGAATAACAAAAACTAACAATTAACAAGTAGGAATTAATTTAAATACTAAATTTACTATTATAATAACTGAGTTAGTGCTTTAAATTAAACTAATTAAAAAGAGAGGAACTATACTATTTAAAAATCATCGAAAATTTCACTATTACTGCCTATACCCATGCTAAGTATATATTTTAAAAACCAAATTTGTTGCCTTATGAACTCAACCCTTATTCGTTGTAATCATAAATAATTATTGTGATTAAATCTCCCAAGCATATGAGAGTAAAATATTCATTGGAACGGCTGTCAAAAAAAAGAAACTAGAAAAACACAATTTTAAAAATTAATATGTCCAAAACTACGTTATTTGTTATTTAAAGTATATCTACTATACATCGTTGAAGAGCTTATAAAAAGGCCTTTTGAAAAATATCACATCCAACTACGATTTCCATTTAAAAAATGCAAGTTTATGTCGTAGCTTAAAAACTGACTACTATATTTCATATCGGATTATACATTTCTATTAGGAAGATAATTATCTGCAAGTTTTCAATTTACCCTTTTTTCTATTCCAAATAACAAGTAAGTTACAAAGAAAAGCAATTTTGGAAAAAAACTTTTTTTTGGCAGAAACACGAAGTGGTTTAAACCAAGCTCTAAAAACTGCAATTATTTCCCCATTTAACCATCTCTGTAGCTGCAGCGTTGCTGGGTTTCCTTCACTAAACATCAAAAACACACTCTGTATACATAATTATGTTAATTATATAGTGTTTCCTGGCTACGTTATGAAACTTTATGGGCTAATTTTTAATGTTGTTTTATAAAAAATGTTCGTATGAACCTTTGTCTGTATTTGCTTTGTCTTTGGAATACTAAAGTTTAAAAAATCCGTATTTTATATATTTTTGAAATATCCTCGATCCGATTTACTTTAAAATTGGTACAGTTTCAAGTAGTAAGGCGTTTATTGAGCCCGAACTAAATTGAAATAACTGAGTATAGTGATGTCTCAGTGGGCACCACAACCAATTTATTAAGAAAAATATGCGTATTTCATAAAACTACATAAGGCATCACCCCTTAAAGTTTCGTTACTGTAGTTAGGAAAAACCCTGTTTTGCTTTAAATAAATAAGTATATATATATAAATATATATATATATATATATATATATATATATATATATATATATATATATATATATATATAGGTTAAATTAGGAAAAAAGTTTTGTTTTTAAAAGCTTATTTACATGCCGTTTAGAAACTTGAAAAATGTTCATGGCCTGCTGAGATATTTGGCAAAAACGAAAATTTGACTATATCGACTTTATTTTTTCTACTTTATTTGAAGAGATATAAAAAAACTAATGACACTTTTTCATTGGCACTTTTTAGCTACTACATGATGGTATTTTTAGATTTTATACCTGACGTTTCGTTTTCAAGAAACCATCATCAACTTTATTTTTTATATGGCTCGAAAAAAAGTACACCCTGTATCTGATCCCATTTTTTATTACAAATTCAACGATGTATCACATGTCATATTTTAATTTGTAGTTAAAAGAAAAATTGCATTTTTTCTATTTTTTTAAAGTTATTTTTAAGTAGGCTTTGCAAACAATTGCTTGGACGTTAATACCTGTTACCGTATCTGCAACATAATTTAATATCATTATAAAATAGTATTTGTCGTTATTACCCTGCTGGTCGAGTTGTTGTTTTTAAAGCATTTGTTCTTATTGTTACTGTTGTCTCTATTATTTTTTATTGGCAAATAGCTAATATCTTATTGTTATTATTATTACGGTCGAATATGCAGGATGGCCATTATAGCCATGAAGATAAGTTTGACATGCTAACATGCTACATTTTGTGCTGCAAAAATAAATAAAAGTATCATTTCTGCAGTTAATGAATTATGGTAAATACATGGACCTGGTATTTTAGTTCCTAAAATTCCACACCACATATTAAACCCAAAACGTTCTTGATGTTTCGATATTTTCTTAACACGCGGATTTTGTTGAGCCTAGTAATGCGTATTGCGTATAAAGACAACAGTAATAATAAGAACAATTGCTCTAAAAATAACAACTTGACAAACAGGGTAATGACGACAAATACTATTTTATAATTATAATTAATTATGTTGCAGATACGGTAACAGGTATTAACGTCCAAGCATTTGTTTGCAAGGCCTATATCGCATTTTTTCTTTATTTGAAGAGATATACTTAAAAATAACTTTAAAAAATAGAAAAATGCAATTTTTCTTTTAACCTAAAACTTAAAATATGACATGTGATACATCGTTGAATTTGTAATAAAAAATGGGATCAGATACAGGGTGTACCTTTTTTTCTAGCCATATAAAAAATAAAGTTGATGATGGTTTCTTGAAAACGAAACGTCGGGTGTAAAATCTAAAAATACCATCATGTAGTAGCTAAAAAGTGCCAATGAAAAGTGTTATTAGTTTTTTAATATCTCTTTAATAAAGTCGGAAAAAAATAAAATCAATATAGTCAAATTTTCGTTTTTGCCAAATATCTCAGCAGGCCATGAAAATTTTTCAAGTTTTTAAACGGCATGTAAATAAGATTTAAAAAACACAACTTTTTCCTAATTTAACCCAAGCTGTATATATATATATATATATATATATATATATATATATATATATATATATATATATATATATATATATATATATATATATATATATATATATATATTATTTTCAGTTATCTAGATAGGGTCATTGTTAACTAAGCCACCAAGTCATATTTAATTGACACAAATCAACAACTAAACTAAATACAATATATTTGTCTTTTAAGACTCGTAACAAAGAAAGATATAATAACGATGGATTATTTTTTTTTTTTTAATTTTCATATTTCACTTCGACTGTTTTTGAGATTAAATACATTTTTTTTAATGTCCATTTTATGACTTGAACTATATTTACCTTGAGATATTTTGTGCAGAAAACAAAAACTCCCATTCTCCATAGTGTGGTCCATTTTCATGTATTCCAAGAAGTTTGATTCAGGTAGTAAAGTTGCGACCCTCTGTAAATGAGTTGAAACCAGAATATGTGGACACATGGCCTCTTTTTTCAAAAAGGATTTTAGGAAACTGACCAGTAAAATTAAACCGTCATCATCTAAAGTTCCTCTTCCAAATTCATCCATTATAATAAAAGAACTTGAGGTAGCATAGTTTAGTGCCTGTGAAGTCTTAAAACAATTGCATATATTCATTGAGGATCTAAAGTCCGTCCCCCCTTCTAAAATCTAAACTATTCGGTATATTTGGATTAAATTTAAAACGATAGTATATGAGCAAGGTCTTCATTTTTTTACATATTAATGACAATTTTAAATAACTGGGCGCCATATTGTAAAAAAATCCATATCCATTTGGAAAGGGTGGTCTTGTGGCACATAATTTTAAAGTTCCTGCAAGTACTTTATAACACTAGAATAGGTAGTCAATACTCTGAACTACTACAAAACGGTGGTACTTTTATAACCTTAATATAAAATTAGAATTGTCATATTTCTGAAATTAAGAGTTAGATATAATAAATGTGGTATTTTCGTAAAGATCTTTTTAATAGTGATAATATACAGGGTATATAGGGACAAAGACTATAATATTTTATAATGAAACACCCTGTATATCATTACCAATATGACCCTTAAGAAAATTCACATTTATTTTATGACCATCCCAATTAGGTATTCATGTATATATTTAAGTAGCACCATTTTGCAGTAGGTGAAGGTATTGACTTTATATTCCAGGGTTATAGGTAGTTGGGAGCTTTAAAATGATGTACCACAAGACCTCCCTTTTTGTTTTTTTCCCAATATGGCGCCCAGTTGTCCCATTGACATTTAAAAGTTGTCATTGATATGGACCGGCTGTGGGTCCTCAGTGTATAATTTTTTGATTAAGGGCGGCGACTACGTGGGTACACGGGTGCTGATGGACCCAAAGAAGTCGAAAGTATGGGTTTAATGCATCCATATTAAAAAAATATGTATAGTGAGTAAGTAGTCACTCAGTGTCAGTGCTTCCTATCTTTTTAAGGTGACACCTCGGGTAGCCATATCATGTAAGGAAACATGCATCTACCGTAAGTTTGCCTTTTTACCTAGCGAACGAACGAACGAACGAACGAATTCGGTTCTATGCGTTCGTTCGTTCGCTACGCTTTCTACACTTTAATGTAAACGAATATTCGCATTCGTTGATTTTCCGCATTAAAAGTCATGTCGGACATCAACGACGATATATTTATTAGCGCCAGTTTCATTGTTATGGCAGGTTTGTCAAATAAAAAAGAGAGAGAAAATGGTGTTAAAATTTGTGGAAAAAACGGAATAAAGCGGGGGAACAGCATTGTATACAAACCCAATAAGCGCTAATCTGGGACAATTAAGTAAGTTTTATGTAATGTCTTTAAATGATTTGAAATATTTGCTAAATCTGATGGCCCCTGTAATTTTAAAAACTTGTCCAAAACCATTTAAGCTGGCAGGATCGGCAGAATTTAACCCTAAAAAATCTAGGCTTTTTAAAGCAAACCATGTTGAATCGTTCGTTCGCTTGTGTTCGTTCTAATTTATGTGCATATTTACGTGTAAAAATGCAATTTTGTGTGAGTATTTACCAATATGTTGAATCTTGAATTGAATTTGAATGTGAAATATTGGTGACTTAATTACCTGTGCAACATCAATCATAAATGACGAAAGTCTAACCACCGCTGATTCGGTAACATGCATCTGACAATGTATACTATGCATTAACCCTATATTTGCTTTTCTGGCTGGCACATAACATCCAATATGTGCTAAATAAACAGTCAGTACAGTCTGCTTCAAAAATATACTCTTTCCACTTCCATTTGCTCCTGTAATAATCTTCATAGAACTGTAAGGACCTCCTGAATAAAAGTTATTTGACTCAAAGCTTGTTAGAATTTGCTCCATAAGCGGATGTCTACATTTTTCAATTTCGTAAATTCGGTTATTATTTAGCTCTGGTTTTACATAATTATTTTGTTGGGAGACTTTTGCCATAGCGATTAAACTACAAACAAAGTATTTTTTTAAGAGTTTATTTACATTGTGGTACTCTCACCCTGCCAAAACTTTAGTTAGAAAATGTGTTTCAAGTAAATATAACATTTAGATTTTATTTTAATAGCATTACTAATAACGACAGTAATTAAATAAAAGAAACGCAACTTCAACATAAATTGTTATATGGCGTTATTTCTTTAAAAAGGACTGGCAGCATATTTAAAGAAGTATTAGTTACAGGACCTATTAAAAAAATCCTCTGAGAAAAATCGCTGAAAATTATTTTCAAGTTCCTGAGTAGGGGGTAACAGCATGTACAGTTTTATTAGTCTAATCTAAGTTAAAAACAAAAAACAGAATAATGATACTGGAATTTCGAATCTCTCTATTTTTTTATTGTAAATTGTATCTATAATTTTGGTTTGCCCAAATAGAATTTACCAAATTAAACCTCGTTTAAAAAAGAAAGAAGTTGAAATTAAAAACAACTGCCGTTGATTTCAGCTCGAAGGGAAGCGAAGCTTTTGCATTTCGAATTATCTATGTTTTTCTAGTGGTTGGTTGGCTTTGATAAACAATGTTTTGTATTATACCCATAAATTAAAATTTACACCATTAAAGTCTAGAAATCTAAGTAACCAGAAAAATTAGTATTTAATAAGAAAAATAACTGAACCAAATCGTTTTAGAGTTATAATTGTTTTTGTCTTCATGTCACTTACTGATTTTCCAGCAATCTAGACGTATCACTTTTTTCATGTTAAGTAATTAAATTAAAATAAACTTTTAAAATGTTTTATTTGTCATGACATATTTGACAAATAAAACATTGACAAATTTTGAAAAAATACATAATTGCTATTGCAAAAATATTTTTTTTAAGATGTTTTCATCATGAGTTACCTACCAGTCTATTAAAGCAATTACTTTGGTGGAATCTCTGATATCTTTATTATACTTAAGCGTGAATGCCGACAGTCTTCTTAAAATTCTATTTTCGTGATCAATAATTTCTGCATTAATATCCCCTAGTCTTCTATCCAGTTCTAAAATAAAGATACTTTAATAAAAAAAAATATTTTTTTTTAGAAAATCCTTAAATTAAATAATATTTACGGTGTGGTCCATTAAGTGCGCAAGAAAGAAAAAACTTTTATTTAAAAGACTTTTAACTTCAATATTAGTTAATTTTTAAATTTTTACTTTTATCTTGTAAACGGTGGTAGATTTGCCAACGAAACGTCCATTTTTATTTGAGTTTTTGGAATGTTTTTAGGTCAGGTCAGTCAGGTGACCGGCCAGTCTACAGGGACCAATAGGGCTGAACACGGTCAGCACGCTATAGGGAGGTCCGGGAATCCCCGCCCACTTAAGCTAATATGAATATTGTGAAGTGTCAGTAACATATAGGTCTTTATTAAAAACGGCGGTAGTTGCTCAAATCTATTGTTTATATTAGGGTATGCTTAATTTTGGGATAAGTCAACGTTTTCGGTAAAAAAACTTTGCCTTTTCAAAATTCTATCAATGGGCGAAGATGCTCGATAGGTTGGATAACGCCGCCCACTTACAGTTGACAAAGCCGCACACCAAATAAAATATGTTTTACCATAAAATAAAACGTTTTTAAATAAAAAAAATTAAATAACTTGATACCCAATATTTATTATAAGTTCTATACATTCTTTTAAATAATAAAATTATGGGCATTAAACTAAAAGGTAAAACCCAACATAAAAAAATATATTTTTATCATGTTATTTATAAAAATATTAAAAATAAATTACATTGTTATTATTCCTCAAGGTTAGTTTATATTTATAAGGTTGCGACCTTAGACTATTCACAACAGACCAAACATTACTTGTTTTTTCAATGCTAAAATGCCGTTTGTTTTGTTGCCATGATTAAAATACTAAACATGAAAACACAAACGTGTGTGACAAAGAAAACAAATCAAAATAATTTGCCCTTGTTTACAAATACCTTTGTGTTGGCAACACTGTAAATAATATAATGACGAAGTGCATTTCGATTGCCAGAGGTGTGCCATTCTAAGGCAATAATAAAATAAGCAAAAATAACACCAAATAAGAATGTTTTAGATAAACTTGTAAAACTTTTCTAAATAAGATTTGGGTATGTATAATTTTACGTTTTATAACGTGGATATAAAAAATATACCTCACATTCTCAAAAAAAAACTTCATTTTGTTTATAAGAATGTGGGGTTACTGATTATTTATGACATAGACATTGATGATTGTCTTATGTATTTATTTTTAAATAGAAACTTCTTTTAAAGCCCGATTGGTCATTTAGATGACGTAAAGAAACATGAGCGAAAATTATCCCAGACATCGCCTAGCCCTTTTTATACTGATAAATCCCCTTTTGTGTGTGTTTATTTTTTTATTTTAAATAAAGGAATAAACATTTAAAAAATAAATAAAATATAGAATAAAAACTGGATATGTAGCTTAATTTAAAAGATTGTATTACTAAAAACGTATATTCCTAATTTTTTGGACGCCATTTTATTTTGCTTGCTAGTTTATGACTTTTTTGTGCTTGCAATGTAAAATATGATGCCCATATATTATAATTTTAAACCAAGAAATTTTAGTTAGTAACTAACTAGACATGGTAAATTCAGAATATTTTAAATTATAGATTGAAAATCATGATCTTTTTATTTCAAATTATTATGGTATTAAAAGTATTCTAATCTATTAATCATACAAAATAATATGCATTCCTTTAAAAAGACTTGATGTTTTACCAACCCTTACATTCGGTTGCGCATTCGCCATTCTACACATACTTTACTTATAAATGAACTGACTGATTATGATAATACCCGATTTGCACTAACTAGTTTGTAATTTATAAAAGCACACTAGGCGCTCAGGTTTCGGTACGATCACGGACCGATCAAATATCTTACATGGTATTTAAACATCATTCAAGGTAATTCTTTTAAAATGCATGTAAATTATTTGATCGGTCCGTGAGAGTACCGAGACCTAAGCGCCTTGTGTGCTTTAACCTTTAGCAAACAAGCATTCAATTTTTTTATTATTACTGGACACAAATATTCTTTACTTTCATTCATGCTCACCAAATTTGCCATTTTAGATTTTGGGTGATATTTATGATATGCACTTTGTTTTTGACTGAATTTAAGCATTTACAAAACAACACATAGGTTATTTCGAGTAGACTAAAAACCAGTTACAAAGGTGCCACAAGCGTCACACAAATAAAGACGGCAATCAACGATCGCTGTCTAAACGCGTCGTTTACAACGTGTGCGAGCAACAAAAAGGAGAATAGTTGAAACTGAGACAGAACTGGTGACGCCGTGGCATCTTCTCAACTGGCAAGAACTTTACAATAAAGCGATAAGCGAAAAATACCACTTTTAATACTAGTATATTTTTTTTGTTTAGAAGTTTCATTATTTAAAAATTTTTTGTTTAATTTTAAAAGCTCTGGATTTAAGGTAGGAAAAACTTGATTTTCTTAAATTTAGGACTAAGACCAAAATAAGAAAGATAAGTAATTTTAAAATGTCTCTTATTGGCAATTTTTCATTTATTGCAAAAAGTAAAAAAACAACTTGTTATTGAAATAAAATTATTTTTAACAAAAAGTAAGGATAATTATTTCATGAAGATGTTTTTGGTAAATAAATAACACATAAATATAAATATACTTTTATTTGCTTTTCAGTTAACATAAGAAATACACGAATATACATGTTTTGTCACTTCAAAAGGTTCATAGACAAGTAAAGCAAGAACAATGTGGGAAAAAATTCATTACCATGTTTATATGCCGGCATTCTTTGTCTAATGTCTTCCTGTTAGTGTACTACACGCCTTAGACCGTCTTCTTTTTACGTATTGCCTATGAACCTTTTGAATTGGCTAAACGTGTATAAAAAATTTTAATATTTATATTGTCAAATAAATAAACCCTACAGTAAAAACTACATACTAAACATGTATAAAAACACAATCAAAATACCAAAAAATCAACAGAATCTCCTATTTATATAGCATCCACTATATTAATATTTTTCCACTAGCAACATTTATTTAATCAATAATTTAGTATATTTTGGTGAGTGTGCGTGTGTATGTATGTAAATCAGGAATTAAAAAGATAGAATGAGGATTTTTAAATAACCACTTATGTATTACATTTGCTTAAAGGCAGTTTTACAAATAATAGTACATCATTTAATTTAAGATTTATTCTCATAAAGAAAATGGCACTAATATCATAATTAGTCATTTGTAAATAAGTTATGTTTATGAAATAATTTAAAACATATTATTATGTATCTCATAAAGAAATAAATACTAACAGACTACGCCAACAACGATGCGACGCCAATGAATTGCAAAACAAACATATGTTTACTTACTTGTGAAATGACACATCACATTGAGGTTTAAAAAGTCTATTTTTTTGCATACTTGGCATTCACGAACCACATTGTCGGTAATATTGTCCAATAATTTACACAAAAAACACTATAAGACACATGAAAAACAGAGAAAATCACCAAAACAACCATTTATCACAAGGCAACGCTGCAATTAATGGCGCATGAGAAGTGATAAAAATGCTACGAGACTAGCCAATTCGAGCCCGCTTGGAGGCTATAGCCCGTAGCAACGTTGTCGGGTTGTTTAGTCAATTTTCCGTGATTTAAAACAAAAAGAAAAACCTGTAAATAATCAAATTTAATGATAATTTAATATGAACATAATAATAGAATTCTGATATCAAAATCACCTTAAAGTTTAGACGATATTCTTATATAGTATTACCAGTAAAAATTGTATTAACAAATAAATGCAAGCATTTATTAAGCCAAGACTTTTAATATAAAATAGCAAAAGTGGCACTAGCGCTTGCCCTATGACTTAAGCAAAATTATCTTGAAAGCAAATAGTCCAGTCAAATCGGAGAAATTTTTAATGTCTGATCGTAATCAAATGTAAACAAGTTTCGTCTCCTGTAAAGGATAAAAGGTCATTGGTTGCGACACATTCTCAACCTTTGGGCGGTTCGAGGTCGGGGACGTAAGGAAAAGCACTCCACGGAGAAAAGTTGGCAAGACTGAGTAAAATCAAAGCTGATGATCAATCCAGTGGCGTATAGAATTTGCGCATTTCATTTTGCATTGTTTTGGAAGTGATATTTTTTGAAAGATGTAATTCCAAATGTTTTTATTTAAAGTAAAAGAATTTACAACTTAATAATAATTAAAAACTGTTGTGTAAACGGTTGTTCTACCAATACAATAAACTGTATATCTCCGGCACTGAACAACATGGCCAAAAAATGGGAGATGTGACGTCATAACACGTCAAAGCATTATGGCCGAATGTCGCGACCCTATATAAACCGACTTTGGTTATTCCTAACAAAATTTCAAATATCTACACAGCTAAATGGCAAATATAGGGTTTGATGCCAACTTTGCCAAAGTAATTTTCTCTGGGCGGTCTTACCCGATAACGCGTTTTTTTTCTTCTTTAAAATTGAAATTTTGTTTAAGAACCTTTCCAAACCTATTTTTTTAATAATGCCTAATAAAATAAATCAATCACCCACCGTTTAATATACAGGGTGTCCTAAAAAGTGAGGTCAAAAATGATAGGGGTGATAGAGTGAGCCAAAGTAATGTTAGTACTTCATATAAAAAAGTTCTATCGCGCTACGTTATGGGGGATATTGAACTTCAAAGTTGATGTAAAAAAATATTTCAGTTATAACTTTTAAGCTGTTGCCCTAGTACCAATGATATTTGGGCTACTAAATAACCTCATAATAATGCTTCTTTCCATAGGTAAACGGCTGTTCAGTAAGTCGGAATTATACAGGGTGCAACGATTTTTTTCATTTAATGTATGCGTTTTTAACACTGTTGACAAATTCGACATTTTGCTTTGACCATTTAATTCCTTTATTATTAATATTATTCCTATATTATTTTTGTACAAAAAAAGTAGACTTCATTTGAATTGATATCGACCGTTTTTCATAAAATCGCATTTTAAATCCAGACATAATACCAGCATTTTTTATGTAATAAAAAATCATTTTTATGATAAACTTTTTAAAATGTGGTAAAATTATATAAACTTTATTATATAGTTGAAAACCGTTTTTAAGAATTTTACAATATTTTAAGAATTTTTGGACAAAATCAATTTTTTTATAACTTACAAAATGCTGGTATGTCTGGGCTTAAAATACGATTTTATGAAGAACGGTCCAAAATATCGATTTAAATAAGGTATACCTTTTTGCACGAAAATGATAAAGGAATAAAGCGGTCAAAGCAAAATGCCGAATTTGTCACCAGTGCTACAAATGCATAAATGAAAAAAATCGTCGCACCCTGTATAATTCCGACTTACTGAACAGCCGTTTACCTATCAAAGGAAGCGGTTATTTAGTAGCCCAAATATGAATGGTACTGTGGCAACAGTTCAAAAGTTTTAATTGAAATAAGTTTTTATATACCAACTTTGAAGGTCAATATCTTCCTAACAAAGCGCGATAGAACTATTTTTATATGAAGTACTAACATTATTTTGGCTCACTCTATGACCTCTTCATTTTTGACCTCACCTTTGGACACCCTGTATTAATGATGCAAAATAATATTTATGTATCTTGGTAACGCTTAAATTATCACAGAGGAAAAATACATTAACCTGAGGTCAAAATGTTTTTAATGACTAAAAAATTACAAGTGGTTTCGCGGGGAGCAATTTATTCAGGTAAGTTAGCATTTTAGCTTTATTGTTTGTATTAAGTGATAGATATCGGACCGATAAGAGGTTGCGTTTAAAAAATATGACGATGCACAGCGTTTCCCGCTGAGCGGGGCTTCCCGGAACTCCCTACTCCGGGTCCAAGGCCAAAACGGTTCCATTTTTAGCATTTTGGCATGTACCCAATAATTAACCATCAAAGTAACTTGTTTATTTGTATCTAAAAAAAAAAGAATTTTTATAAGAGTTTCTGTGCTGATTTTATTATTAAATAGCTTCTTTTTAAAATAAGTAAAAAAATAAACTGGTCCAAGATTACAGTATCCGTTGGCGCATTCAGGGAATTTACAGCAATAAAGCACCACAGTGCTCGCACACTTTGAAATTTTTTTATTTTGATTGACATTTTGTGGATATAGGTGGCTCGAAAAAATCGACTATTTTTTTTTACTTCTGACACTGAAAAATAGGTTCCTACGCACCTCCAGAAAATGCTCGGAAACGATGAGCTTTTGATTTTAATAGGAATATCTGCCTCATTGCAGATTGCCTATTTTTCTTAGTCCCATAAAAAAAAACTAGTCCTACTATTTGTAAATCATACAGCAAAACTCTAGAAAAGTTTTTTTGTAGAAAAGTGAACGCTTTGAAAAAGAAGTGTTCTCTACTTTTTTACTAAAAACTAACCATTAAAGAGATATTTAAGGTCAAAACTTAATTAAAAAGTTAGAACCTTCTTTGTAGAGCGTTTAATTAATTTCCGATAGAAATGGAAGAAACTCGATTGTCGATAATAATTTTTCAGTAAGTTATAAAATTCAAAAGATAAAAGTTATTTTTTAAATTCTTTAATCTACGACCTTAAATATCTTCTTAATGGTTCGGTTTATTAAAAAAGTACAACATACTTGTTTTTAGACTGTCCAATTTTCTACAGAGAAATTTACTAAAGTTTTGCTGTGTGATTAAAACTGGTGAGATATATATGAATTATTTGTATGAGACTAAGAAAAATTGAAATGAGGCGGATCTTCCTATTAAAATTAAGGGCTCAGCGCCGCTGAGCTTTCTCTGAAGGTGTCTAGGAAACAATTTTTTGGATCAAAAGTCAAAATAAAAATAGTCTATTTTTTTGACTCACCCTATTGGATATAATAATAAAAGGTGAATTTTACATGGACGACAAAGAATTTAGTATTTGCAAAAAATATGAAATTATAATGAGATGAAACTGTTTCTGGCTTGAAAGAGAAATGTGTGCTTTTTTAAAGCTATTGTGCTTATATATTTTACATAACTTGACCATTTTAGGTAAATGTAAGTATTGGCAGGTTTCTTAACGATAGTGAACATATGTTTTTGAGGCATTAGACGAAAGTTATGGTGCCCGAATTTTAATATCAATCAACAGTCGCACCTGGAGTATATTTTTGTAACCGGAGAATATAATAGAGCAGGGGGTCACCAACTGACCCCATTTTTTTACGTGGATGAGGGGTATAAAAAGTGTTTTTTACCGGGTATCCTTTATGCATCCAATAGTATCAAGATTTTTTGTAATTGATTTATAATAAATTTATAAAATAATTTAGATATTATTACAAGATACTTACCTACACAAAGAGGATTTTTGTAATGTATTGTGCCGCCAAGGCAAAACTAAAAAAACAGATTAGTGTAGTTTACAATTTGTAATTTTTTTGTTTTTATCTTTTATACCATAAACTGATATCCCAAGTATTGGAGTTTTTCCGGATCACAACCAGGTTCCCATTCTTTAATTGCCATGAGATGGCCCATTTCTGGTAAATATACCACTTTACATTCATCAATAAAGTCTGGTAAATCGTGTACTGCAAATCTTGCTGCAGCAGTAACATGTTTGGCAATATCTTGTTGCCGAAGCAATTCTAAAATTGAAAATGCAAGGATGACAGGAAGGGGTCTCTTATTATAAAATTTTATTTTTATAGGAATGTGTCTTTGAAGGTATAAACGTAAGTAAAACCCAATAATATACTGACTTTTTTATAAATATTTATTATTTTATTATTAATATTATTTTATTTTATATATTTAGGGCATGGGTAGGTTTGTACAAGGTGGTGTGGTATCGACTGTTTTAACAGGAAACTACAAAGGTTTTAAAAAGCTAAGGCCAAAAAATGCTGTATAATAGACGAGGTTTAGACCACCCTAACACCTCCAATCGATCTGTATTTAATGTAACAGGTGCTGAAAAAATACAAAGTTTTAAGAACCCTACAGGGTCCACAACTTCGGCTGCCGTGACTTCGGTATGGAGATCACCAGAGAAGAGTAACATTTTGTGAATGGTATATTAAAAAGTGCAGAGTGGAGTTTAATTGCCATATAAACATTATTTGGACAGATGAAAGCCAAATAGACAGTTGGGGGATTTATAACAGGTATAATTCGTATTAATAGAACACAGAAAATCCCTATATTATAGTTTCCCTAAATAGACAAGGACGAGTGGGTTTCAAGGTTTGGGTTGGATTCTTCTGGGGCAGATTTTTGAGTCCCCATTTTTACGATAAAAACTTAACCACAGGAGATTACGTAAATATTTTAGAATCATATTATATTCCTTTGTTTGTGGAACGTGTACCACTACCACAATCCCGAAACATCTATTATTATCAAGATGACTGTCCTCCGCATAGCGCACGAATTACTACTATACTTTCGGCACTATAAATTGAAAAAACACATGAACAAAAAATGTAATTCATTGGTTGTAAAAATCAGCAACCCTAGTTACCACAATAAAAAATGTATTTTATTAGTTTAAAAAGTCTGTAACCTTATACCTTTTTGGTACATATGTAATATGGCATGCTAGTTCTATTATGGTGCCCAGTTTA
Source organism: Listronotus bonariensis (assembly GCA_014170235.1). NCBI lineage: Eukaryota > Metazoa > Arthropoda > Insecta > Coleoptera > Curculionidae > Listronotus > Listronotus bonariensis. The sequence goes on from JACEGR010004547.1 coordinate 81,774, forward strand.
AACATCTACTGTGAATAAAGCTATTTTATAGTCTCTATAAAGTCTCCCCGAGTTCGTCGTTCCGACAAAGTGGTTAAGTTTAAAACCTGTAATCTAACACCATAAGTTGCGGATACTTGGACATAACTTGGTAATTTTTCGTTGAATTTGTTCCAGGGAATGTATATCTTTGAGAAAATATGGGTTTCACATTGAGGCTCCATATTCAAGTATTGGGCGTATATAACAAAAACACACTATCGCGGAACGGAACGGAATGGAAGTGATGGAAAATCATATAACTAAATAGGAGTACACTGTCGCGGATTGGAATACCGAGGAACTCCCATTTAGTTATATGCTTTAAAAATTTCCGTTCGCTTCCATTCCGTTCAGTTCCGCCATAGAGTAAGGAAATTATAAGAGTTATCATGGAATAGCCGATTTAAGGACAGGTCATGCGAAAACTCCCAATATAATTTTATTCGTTTCTCGTTGAAATACCGCCAGTTAGTCATTTCAGTAAGCTTACGTGTCTCCCCACCGCTGATGTTACACGAGGCGAGGCTTCGACCGACGCATTTAAAGTGTAAACTGGAAAAATGACAAGCCTGCCGCCAAGCCTGCCGCAAAAGCGGTACGAAAATTTTAGCATGCCATGGTTTCTCTTATCCGTAGGTATGTTACTTTATGTTTCCGCTATAGTGTGCTGTCTGCTTATATGTCTTATAAATCCTTTCTAAAAATTCCGGAGAGATGTTTTTAAATGCTCGTTCTGCCGTCCTAAGCCAAAAAGATGCATCTTAATATATTTTCGATTGATATGTTATGGCTCTTAAGGACGCTAGATACTAAGTTTAACTTATTTCCTAAGCAAAAAGACGCATCTTAACTCCATAGTGCCTAAAAATTGATGACAAAATGAGATGCATTTAAAAAAACATTGAATCTCAATCGGATTCGACTCATCTTAATTTCCTACGCAAAGTTGAAATATTGAGATGCGTCTTTTTGGCTTAGGGCGGCAGCGTTGTACCATGTATGATATATATATATATATATATATATATATATATATATATATATATATATATATATATATATATATATATATATATATATATATATTATAGGTTATAATCATGGGGTCAAAATTCAACCATCAGGGAAATATATCAAAAAATAAATAAGAAATGTCTTTATTTTCTATCTTAAAAACAAAAAAAAGTATTTAAACCACCGAGTAATATCAAATAAATAAATATTACAAATACCTTAATAGGTGACAGCAGATAATAGATTTTTTTAGTATAAATTTCCTCGTCCATGCATGTTTTGGTATACATTTAATTTCTTTTTATTTGAAATTGGTAGGTTTGATAAAAAAAAATACAAGAGTTAAAAAGTTTCTAAATAAATAAGGCTATCCATATTTATATCCTTCGATATCATTATCTAAGTCACTCTTTAGATTTGGTTAGTAAGAGTGATATGAGTTACCTATTTCAACCACTTCCATTAATCCAAAAAACTGCAAACATATTTAAAAAGGTTTTTTAAATATTGCACTAGATTTATAAAATTTCATTATTCTAGTGCTTTTCGTTTTTAAGATAAAAACAATATATATTTTGGCAATTTTTGTACCGCCATATCTCCCTAAAGGTTGACTTTTGACTTTGACCCCAAACTACCCTTTATTCTAAACAAGAAACCACCTCGTAAAATTTTTCGCATTTGTTTACTAACACAAACAACAATTTTCGTTGGTAGTTAGAGGTAGCAGGAATTAAATGTGTTGATTTGATGAACTTAAAAAAAACAGGATGACATATGTACCTCGCAATTTGTAGGACAACGTGGGTGTTAAATTATATAAATATTATTTAATCAACAGAGGAAAAATTAGCTGGTTAGTAGTTATTTTTCACATCGTTAACCATACATGTTTGTGGTATTGGACTCTTTGATGACCCTTACATTTTGTAGGACAAAGATTTTTTGGTTTATTTAGACAATAATCTTGTAAATGAACAGAGAAAATTCCTGTTAGTAATAAATGTTTAATATTCGTCAAATCAACACACTTAATTCCTGCTACCTTTGTAAGCTACCACCAACGAAAATTGTTGTAAGGAAAAAAGTTGGGGTCTTGTTTGGGCGTCTCGTCAAAATGAAGCTACTCATGAAAAATTAGCTTATTAGTAATGAATGGAAAAAATGGTCCAGGGATCTCTAACTACATAAATTAAAATTGAAAAGAATTGATCCTAAACAGTGTCACACCGCTAGTGACTCTGTACGGACGCAAAACTTCGCCATTCATTCGGACATGACATGTTTTCCTTAAGTAGATTCCCACGTATACTAAAATGTTCCAATTTTTGAAGAAGCTTTTGTGAGGTATTCTTGGTCGAATGCCTAACTTAAAATTAAATAAATAATGCTTCCCTCTGATCTTGTAGTTTTGATCAATCATTAACGCGTAGTAAAAGATTGGACACAGTTGATCTATCTCGTAAAAACCCATGCTGCCTCTCATTTATAAAACCGTTATTAATTAAAAATGTGGTTAATTCTAGTTTTTCTTTAATAACTTGTATGGAATAGATGTTAAGCTTACTTGTCTGTAATTTTTTAGCATCAAATTTGTCACTCTTTCTTTTCTTGAGGAATTTTGCCTATATTTAGAGATGTTTGCATAATTGTTTACGGCATATCAGCAACTTTCTGTGGCGAGCTTGGTGTACGGGCTAACGTACCAGCCTCTCACCGCAGCGACCCGGGTTGGAATCTCGGTTCCCTCCATCGGGTTTTTATTAGCTCGTCACCTCACAGATGGTAATGACAAAGCTTCTATATAGTAATTCTGCCAATCCTAGGTAGTAGTAATTTTAAAAAATAACGCCCGTGGTGGGACTACCGCGTTGTCTAAAAGGTGCTTTGAAATGCAACTGCATGTTTCAGTGCTTGGCTAACGTTGATGGAACAGGGTAAGAAAATGGGTTAAACATTCAATAACCCGGCACTCACGGTATTCTGGTATTTAAGCATAAGCGTTCGTGAGATGTATGTCACAAGGAATAAAAATTAAAAAAATGGAAGATACATTTTTATGAAACAGAGGATGTATATTGTCAGGCCTGAGACTACAATCTGATTTTAAGTTATTTATGTCTTTAACTATTTTTTCACTGTCGATGGTTATGGATGTTAGTGAATTCTGAATTCTATTGTCGCACAGTGCTCCAAGAACGTATATGCTAATTTGGACAAAAACACGTAACTTTTGTTTTAAAAAAGATATCTTTTTGAAAGGAAGGGAAAACCTAATATAGTTAAAAAGACCTAAGTAGGGAGAGAAGAGGGTTTCAGGGACCTCCGTCCTCCGGAGGAGCTTATTATCTCAAAATCTCTGACGTCAGCAATTATTTAGGAATCTTGCGCAACGCGTTGTTTAGGGCGTGGCCCCTACTATCTGTCAAACCATAAGTGTCATCTGTCAAATGTCACCTGTCATATGTCAAAAATCACGTGACTTAGAAAATGGCCGCCATGCGTAGGATAGTTGCGCTATGGTCATAAATTGATCTGCGCAAACGCGAAAATCCCAGGTTGTACCGTTCGGGCGCTATCGACAAAAATCGTAATTTAACCCTGATGACTCATCATGGGAGAGCGGTTTAAATTTTTTAAATATAGTATTACGTCATACCTATCGAATAGTGAAAACCGCATGGCGCCATATTTAGCCATAAAGGCGTTACAGCTGTTTAAAAATAGTTGAGAGATAACAATTAGCGATTAGAACGGTAACCCTATAGTAAATCTGTCATTGTAGCCTTATTATTAAACTTACAATAATGAAACTTGGCAAAAGGATAGTCGACGACGTTTTGCCAATGATTTCAAGCTTATCAATCCTAACATGTTAGGCACTGCGCCCTCCGCGCCTAAACCTTGGGCTTAAGCGTGGGGTGTAAGCGGGGCTTAAGCGCAGGTGCAAAATCTTAGCGCGTGCAATCTCGGCTAATTTAAACCATAATTTTTGAATAATAAATAATAAAACACATTGTATATAATAAATTAAATTTATTTAAGCCACATTGTACATTGACTTTTAGCAATTTTATACACAAGTTTAGTTAGTAATACG
>JACEGR010004548.1:0-85906 GCA_014170235.1 Listronotus bonariensis
AGCAAGTGACTTGACGGTTAAAAATTTTCTCAACTTATTTATCAAGTAGCTTGCTCAAGTACTTAAAGAAATTAAAACTTGTCATCGATATTTTTAGGGGCATTTAGTGAGGTAGTTAATAGTTAACATAACCTAGAAAACCATTTGATGAAATTAAAAATAAATTTGACAATAACTTGAAGAAGAGTTAAAAACATCCAAGTTTTCAATTTCTTTATCAGATATTTGACAAAGTAATTTGATCAATAACTTGTCAGGTGTAAAGCCCGCTTTAATGTTCTTATTGTCAAAGCCCTTTTAAAGATCTTTTTAATGGTGGTATAATATACTGGGTGTTCCATTAAAAAATATATACTTTTGTAATTGCCTGAATATTATGACCAAAATAAACATTAAAGCTCTTTAAAAAAGCTTTAGAAAATATCATATAAATTCATCTATCTTTTATAGGCAGTTTCGAAAATGTTCATCCAAATCGGGTATTCAAGTAATTTTCCGACAAGACCTTCCTGCTTCATTTAATTTTTAATGTTAAAAAGATGCAGACCATGCTCAGCACAACGCACTATTACACCGGCAATATACATTTTCATATTGGCATTGATGGTAAAGCATTGGCAATTAGTGGCAATATTATGCCAACATCTTAATACGCATTAAAAAGTCAACCCTAAATAAACACTCAATTGCCAATAAATTTTACATGCAGGCGAATTGCCGGCAAGCATACAAAAATGGCGGCATACCAATCCTGATTAAATAAAGCACGCGTTTTTGTTGCAGGCAAATAAATATTGGATTTTTGAAGGCAAACCTTCAACGCATATTCATACTTTTAAACCATATTATTAACATTGGTATTTAACTAACATTAAAGCAATTTTTTGATCTGTTTTATTTATAATGGCAGCTAAACAACATTATTTTATGTTTTTTTACATAATTTAAAGGAAATGGCCTTTTCATAACATTTTATTGTTACAAATCATGCAAATAAAAATTAAGTCAAACAAAATGTTTATTATGTATTTTTGAGAGAATAAAAATAAAATGATGGTAAAAATAGCTAGGTTAATTTCGACCGAAGGTGACAAATTGAAATTTCCCGCTTAGCCGAAATACAAGATTTGACGATTTTGACAGATAAAGAATTTTTTTATCGCTTTGTGCAATTGTTTTCTACGTGGCTTTCTAGCTTTTTAGTTTTTTTTAAGAAATGAGTTTATTAATAGACATAATTAAGTGTATTCATTACCTAATTAGTGTGTGTTGTGTGATTAATTGGTGATGGCTAGTCGAGAAAGGAGTTATTCAAGTAGACTGTTAGGAGCTGTAAACATGTTTAAAACCTTTTAAGTTTGTAGTTACTTAAAAAAATATATGAAATTACGGAGTTTTTTATCTTTTTGACATCCCACGAAGGTCTATGCCTAAATACCAGAGTACCGTGGGTGTCGGGTTATTAGATGTTTAACCCATCGTTCCCCCTGTTCCGTCAACGTTGTCCAAGCACTGAAACATGCAGTTGCATTTCACAGCACCTTTTAGACAACGCGGTAGTGCCACCACGATCGTTACTTTTTAATAACTACTACCTAAATATGTCTCCCTGCTGAGACTCGAACCGCCGACCTCTGGCTTCGAAGATCAAAGCTCTGTCCACGTGTTAATAAAAATATTATATATATTTAATAGTTTTTTGTTTTAGTACCTTATTCACAAAAACTAGCACAATTCAAAATTATTAAATCACCCACCTTAAAATTACCTTTAGTCTTTGGAGTTATTATTACATTTTTAACACAAATGTGGTTTAGGAAATTAGGAAAAGCTTCCAGAAATCCCGTATGCAAAATTTGAAACGTCCCTGTCTGACCGTTTTGTAAATATTTTTTTACCCATAAACGCGTCCAATCAGGCTTTTGGGTTTTCGATTCTTTTAAAGATAGAAGTGTCAAATTTTGGCTATATACTTCTAATATACAGTGAGGATATTAAAATAGTTCCCCACACTTTATCTTTTGCCAAAATTTGACACTTCTATCTTTAAAAAAGTGCGATAACCCAAAAGCCCGATTGGACGCATTCTGAGGGTTAAAAAAATTATATTTGCAAAACGGCATCACAGGGAGGTTTTAAAATTTTAATACAGGAACTCTGGAAGTATCTTCGAATTCCTAAACCACATATGTGTTAAAAATGTAATAATAATCCCAAAGGGGTAAGGTAATTTTAAGGGGTGACTTAACAAATTCGAATTGTGCTAGTTTTTTGTGCATAAGGTACTATATACATCAGAAGTATATAGCCAAAATTTAACACTTCTATCTTTAAGATAAAAATGCGAAAACCCAAAAGCCTTATTGTTCGCACTTTTGGGGTAAAAAAATATATATTTGCAAAACGGTCAAACAGAAACACTCCAAATTTTGCAAATGTGTTCTTTGAAATGATTTTCTTATTCCTAAATCATATTTGCGTTTGAAGTTCAATAACTTTCCATAAGGGGTAGAAGTACTTTCGAGGAGGTGGCTTTACTAAGTTGTTTTTTTTATTATTTTTTAGTTCCCGGGGTATTTTATATGACAGAAGTCTTTTTTACTTTTTAACCCCCGACAAAACAAAAATTAACAACTTGCAAGCCTCTTATATACATTTTATGGGTTAAAATGTATGTAAATCCCTATAAGGGTCAAAATGAAAAAATTCAATTTTGTGTATGTTTTACTTGACAGTGTTTCCTTGCTCTTTATTGATACTTGTGTGATATATTTCAAATAACTTTAAAAGTATGAGGGTAGTTCCAAGGGGTGGTCCTTAAATGGATACTTTTTTCTAACTGTCTATGCTGCCATTTGTGCTGTTAGTATACTGCCAAAATGTTAATACCTTTTTTTTAAGATAAAATACAGACATGCAACACCTCGCAGAAAACCTAAAATCATACAGGGGTTAAATAATTTTTAGTTTAAAAATAGCTCTATTTAGGGGTTTCAAATTTTGCAAACATGTTTTTTAGAATCTATTTAATGCCCCTCTACCTCATTTAAACCGATAATATTATTTAAAATTATTTAAAGCCCCGGGGGTAAAAACTACCCCTTTGGATTATTCTACCGGGTCAAAAAGTAATATATGTTATATTTAGGCTCTCCAAGATTAGTATGCAAAATTTAAACCCAAAATACATACCTTTAATTTTTTATGGTTTATTGTTACTGTAGGTATAAAAATTTATATTATGTATTTTTTTAATGATAAAGTTTTCCTGCCTTTTTTTCTAATTTTTTTCGATTACAAAATTCTAAATATGTTATTTAACTTTTGGGACATACAACTTATAAAACTTGCAATACTTATTTAATAATAAATGCCATTATCCTTTATCTGCAACATCGTGGCCTAATAACGGCCAATTGCCCACTTTCACGTCTTTTTGATGCCTTTTTGCCAATGCCTTGCCATTAAAGAGTGCTGGCAATGCCAGTAAATTAAAATGTACAACGCACGGCAAAAATGTTATATGGGTGCGTTCCAAGTTTCATACACAAAAATACCAAATGAATAAAAAATTGGAAGGAGGAGGGTGACCGACTTTATGGAGTCCCCACTGTATATAATACTGCTTTTTCCTTATATTTATTAAATTCATGTTTTTATTGTTATTATATTTTATTATCTTATTTTTATTTCTGTATTAAGAAATTATAAGGGTATCGCAGTGACTTCTTTTTTTACGGATAAATTGTAAATTTATTTATTGGATATAGGAGATAGGAATTAAAAGAAAATGTTTATTCTAGTATCTTAAAGACAAAGTTATTTTTGCTTTTGCAGAAGAGATTTGCCCAGCCTATATATTGAGTAACGAAGTCCGCGAAACAGGAAGTTAGTTCTGGTTACCACTTATCCACACTTACCTATATAATTTTTTAAAGTCTATCGGAAAAAACGTCTCTTCGCTTCTTCATATATAAAGATGTTTACTTCAGAGCTTGCTTCTATAGTTGTCTTCAAGCCTTCAAGTAATTAAGCCCGATATTTATATACTGCTTCTTACTTTCTTTACGACACCCATGGCACGTTAGATCTTAACAATTAACATTTGTGAACTGTTTAAGAAAAAAAAACTATATTGCTTTTACGTTGGGTAAACAAAGGGCAAAACCTTGAACCTAATTTTTATCCCAGCTCTGGGAATATTTTATTACTTATTAACAAATTTGAGTGGTTTCAAAACATGTAATATGTATGTATGTATTTAATAAATGATTGCGTTATTTAAACCTAGGATTTAAACATAGAATTTGCGGAAGTGGTATTCGAAAGTAAAGAAATCTACACCTCATAAAGCGTCATATTATTGCAGTTTCCTGTTTTAAAATTATCCTCTATCTTACGAGACACGTGTTATTTGTCGTCATAAATCAATATCTTAGCATTTTAAAAACGTGCAGCTAAAGTAAATTCGCTGGTGTTTGTAAAACATTGAAATTAACGCCAATCTATTTAAAAATTGTTTATATTACCTAAGGTTGTGTAACTATTGTTTTTATTACTTTTTTAATATTAAAATGTTGGAACCTTTATTAAGCCAATTAAACAGTATGAGAGTGATCCTAGCAAGCAGTTCCAAACAACGAATTAGTCTGTTACGCAGTACGGTAAGAGATGGCACTAGTTATAACAGTTTTAGTGGCAATTATGTAGAAACCGGCCGCAACCCAATTTTGACCAAATTTGGTATACGGGGGTTTTTGGGGCGCTGATCACAAATCTAAAATAATTTTTAGTCGAAAACGTTTTGTTTTCAAAATATCCATCATCAAAGTTGCCATTTGAACTAATCTTATTTTCACCATATTCCCCTTTCTTTTTGCCCACAATTCGTGATTTAAAGCTAGAGTGCCCCACAATATTTGATTTTTACCTCTTAAAACCTTGTCTTTCTATGTATTTTACACCTTTTATTAAATAAATTGGGAAAGGTCCCTTTAAAAACGCAGCAAGCTATGCATAAACTATTTTCAGCATTCACCATAATTGAAAACGATTCAAAAAAGCTAAGCAATTTACCTAATTCAAAAAAGTGTAACATACGTATAAAAATGAGGTTTTAAAAGGTAAAAATCAAATATTGTGGGCCACTTTTAGCTTTAAATTACGAATTGTATGCAAAAAAAGGGAAATATGGTGAAAATAAGGTTATAGTTCAAATGGCAACTTTGATGATGGATATCTCGGAAACGAAACGTTTCCGACTAAACGATTATTTTAGATTCGTAGATCAGCGCCAGGTTGGTAATAAATCATTTGTTTTTCTTAACATTGACGATATGACGGTATGATCATTATCGCGGAATCATGCAAAATCCTTCTAAGTTGTTTTGCATTTGCGCGGATTTAGGATCTTACCATCATACCATCAATTTTAAGAAGAACAATTAATGATCTATTACCAACTTAATTATTAACTTTTAAGGCTTTTTTGATATTTTAGATAAATCACAGTTAAAAATTATTAAAGATGCTTGCTTTGTTAGATTTACTTATTAAATAGAAAAAAAAGCGGAAACAAGTTTCGTGTAAAAATTGTTATTTTATAAGTGAATCATTTGACCATTTGTTACTTGAGAATTTTTTAGGCATTATTTTTCCTAAATTTATGTATTATTTTAAAATGTAGAGCTTATCATTTTTATCAAATTCTAAAAAGTACAGGGCCGTATTACGGTTAAACCATAATGTGAATTTAAAATAAAATTGGCCTTAAAATTTTAATAATTAAATATCAAGACCGTATTTAAAAAATTTAAGTACGGGATGCTAGGAAATTTTCATTATGTTCTGCTTGATTTATTAAAGTAATTAATTAATTTAAAATGTAAAGTTAATTATTTTTATTAAATTTTAGAAATACAGGTCCGTATTAAGATTAAACCTAATGTGTAATACATCATTGAATTTGTATTAAAATGGGCTTTTTAAATTTTGATATTAGAATATTAGGACCGTATTTAAAAAAGTTGATAATGGTCCTATGAAAACGAAACTTCGCAGTTCAAATAAAATACCACCATTAGATAGAGCAGAAAAAGTGGCAATGCAAAGGTGAAACTTGTTTTTAAACCGGTTTTAAATAAGACCAGGAAAAATATAAAACAAATTTCTAATTTTTCGGTTATTTCCGGATATCTCCGGAAATACTCGGAATTTTAAAATCTTTCTGAACGGCATATTATTACGCATATAAAACCTCAACTTTGTTCTCATTTAACCGACTTCGTATCTGTTACTATTTACAAGATGCCCATACTGGCCCTCCCTATATATACAGGGTGGCCCACCATATTCGACACGGTCTGTAGCTGGATAACCGTGGGGTTTTTAAAAAATTAAATACTGGAACATATACAGGTCGGATATGACCACAGTATAAAATTATTTTAAGTCTATACAGGGTGTCTCAAAAAAGTGTGACGTATCAAAGTTATATTTTTTTAAATGGAACACCCTATATTTTATGACGGTTTTAGAGTTCTACATAAAAAAATAATTTAAGTTTGTTAATAGTACCAAGTGTCTAATTTTATTCGTTTTTGTGATATTTGATTTTTTTTTCAAAATGCAGGGGTGCAATTAAATTAATTTTATTTTAACAATATAAACTCCTTAAACTTTAAAATTTGTTACAAGATTAGTAAAAGTCTGCCTTATCATACGTAGGTCATATCGAGATTATAGATTATACAGGGTGATCAAAAAATAATTTCAATTTTTTAGAAAGTCAAATAGCAATATCTGTCTTATTTTAAATAGAACACTCTATATTTTTTACACCACATGATGACAAACCAAATGCTCTTTCAAATGGTGTATAGGATGCCCATACCTATCTTTTTATACTGTTTAAGTAAATTCCGTTTTAACATATTTTTATTCCAAATGTCTATTTAAATGTAAGTAGGCTGTGATATAGCTATGCCTATTTACTAAGCCGTTATTGCAAATGTAAATTTGATTGGAAAAAAGCACAAAATTAAAAGATTTTGTACTATCTGCCACTATTTTTAAAATTCACAGAAAAAAAAAATTCATTAGTTGCTTATATACCGGGTGTTGCTCCTTCCGAGCAGGACATAGAATATCCCATGTAAATTTTGAAGTAGTCAAATATTGGTTCCCCTAATTATTTTAGAAAAAAATGCTATTAGGATTTATTGAAGACCACAATAAGTTCCACCCAAAATGAAAATTTGAGCATGTTTTAACCAACCAGTAAAGAGTAAACTACTTAAATACTTCTGCAACGTAGTATCTTATTATGCACCCTGTACTCTAGAAATCAATAATAAAAACACCATATCGATTTATCAGTGACAATTTAAATCATTAATTTATAATGCCATTGCCAAAACTTAACAATTTTATACGGGAATTTCAAAAAGAATCCTCGCATTTCATTTTAGTTTACAGTTAATTCCAACACATGCACTCACAGTTACGCAAGACAATAAAAACAAATTTGTCTACTTTAGAAATCAATTTATGACGAAAATATCAGGATTTAATCAAATGCTCAAATATTCCTCCATTAACTGCCAGACAATAACCCAAACGATTATAAAACCTCATTTCTTACGTTGGCTAGTTGGTATGATATCTGGCACATTCAGCAGAAATAGCATTTCTTAGCTGGTCTAAATTTTCATATTTTTTATTGGTATAAAGCCTAGTTTTTAAATGTCCCCATAGAAAAAATCGTTTGGCGAAAAGATCCGGAGACCTGGCTGGCCAAGATATTGCGTGGTTCGGGCCTATGATGTCGTTATTAAATGCGTTGTTCAAGTATTTGCGCACAGCTCTGGTACTGTGTGCTGGGCAGCCATCCATTAGATACCAAATCTCTTGATTTTCACGAGCAAGGTTGTTCAAAGCAGGCAAAATTTGTTCCTCTAAATGTTCCAGAAAGTACTCCACATTCAAATTTCGGTCAAGAAAAAATGGTCCAAGGATATGGTGGCCGAAAATTTCCGCCAAAACATTAATTTTTTGTGGATATTGAGTCCTTGTCTCTTGAATGTTGGGTTCGTTGTTCAATGTAAAAGTGCATTCGTCAGTAAAGAAAATAATTTGTAAAAACCTCTGTCAGTGTTTGTCCTCTCCATCATCTCAAAGCAAAATTCCTCTCGTCGTATTTTGTCTCCGTCTCTTAATTCTTGGTGTCTTTCGTACTTGTAAGCGTGGTATTTACATCTTTTTAAAATTCGAGATATTGTGGTGTAGTCTTGTCCAGTAATGTCCTCCAGTTGTCTCGTGCTAATGTTTCCTTCGGCCTCCTCTACACAAAGTATCACGTCTAAATCCGTCTCGTTTTGTACAATTTGTCTCTGATTTTCACATCGTTTTCTTCACATTTGCAACTATTGATTACTGTGCCTGTAGTTTCAATTTTTTTTATATTCCGTTCTTTAGTCGATTAATTGGTATTGGCCTATTGGGAAAATAGGCTGCAAACATTCGCTACTCTTCGATAGCTATTTCCCTGATAAAACCATTTTATAATAGTGATTTTTTCTTGGTATAGAGTAGTTCATTATTTAAAAATGATGTGACATTGATCTGACAACTTGAGAGTAAGAGGTTAAATATTTTTTCTGGTATTTTATTATAAACTTCTAATAATACAGGGCGGTAGATAAGATAGGAGATTTCTAACTTATTTTAGCATATTATCTCTTAGCTGGCGGAGAGCTGAAATTTGTTACACCGGGTACAACTTTTCGTTGCTCATTAAAAAATCCTAATAATATTTTCTTTAAAATAATTAGGGGGCCAATATTGGACCCTTCAAAATTTACATGGGATTCCCTATGTCCCGTTCGACGGAGCAACACCCGGTATATATATATATATATATATATATATATATATCGTTATATATATATATATATATATATATATATATATATATATCGTTATATATATATCATATATATGTATATTTATTTATATATATATATATATATATATATATATATATATATATATATGTATATATATATATATATATAAATTGATATGGAAGTGTCTAAAAGCTTTGAATGCCAAAGTAGGAATCTCGATTTGCTAACCTTAACCTAACCACAAAACGCCAGGCGATTTGTTTTTCTAAATAAATCATACCTTGTTAGAAAAAGTCTAATATCTGGTAATATGTAACAGAAATTGCCAATAAATTAGAGTTGAAATTTAATTTAATCCATTTAGGACCGTAAGTTTTGTAATAAGGTAGCTTCTACGCAGCTTTGAAAACAGTCAATTAAAATTAAGTGCATACACTCTTTGTAAAGGAAGAGCGTATCGCGGTCAACCAGGCACTTACATGGCTTCAACATGGAATTAAAGGTAATTGCCGCACTTGGATTCTATGGCACCGACATTGATTAACGTCGCCTTAAGCCGTTTTAGCCGTCTCAGGAATTATCCGGCAAAAACTCGAAATTGAAAACTCCTCTTACCCATGCTTAGACACCCACGGCAACGCCAGCACTTAGGCGTCTAGCCTTTGTGGATTGTCCGTTGATAAAAAAAAGAGATACAGGGTGTTAAATCCCATAAAATGGAGTTTCTAATAATATCTTAAACATGGATTACCTCGATTTTTTGTGTGCTCAGTGCCGGGAATTTGTTAAAATACAGGATTTAGCCTCTAACCTAATTTTAATTAAGCGAGACCAGTGGCGACGTGGGAAACATCTCAGCTGGATATTACCGTACCGAAAATGTGCTGACCACTGACTTTTCTCGCAACTTTTATATTTTTTCGGATAAAAACATCTGAAAACACAACTTGTTGTTTCTAATCAGGCTTGAAGTAAGCTTGCTTAGTCTTCCAGATACCGAAATGAAACTCGCCAAAATAATTGCATTTCTGGCCAATGCAAGAGAGCTCTTAGTGACATGTTTTCTTTTAAAAATTAAGCGTTATAACTTTTCATTAAGCAACTATGTAACAACAACAAAAACTTAATTAAGTAACGTTGTCTCCAGTTAAACAAATTTTCTCAATAAAGCGTTTTGAGTTTGTTTTATGTTTTTAAAGTTCAATACCTTGAGAGTTGATATGAACTTTCTTTATAAAATAGCTCAGGAATGCGCCACATCTTCTTACCACATATAGGACACTCCCTGTAGAGCAGTACAAGTCTTTACTAAAAATTGTAGTATTTACTACCATTTCTATTGTACCTGCAACGTATTGCATGCAACTTTACTCGACTATTTTATCACTACCACAAGTAAATTCGGCCTTATTCACGAGGCGCCTTGGGCATTAATAAATTTTCAATTTTGGTTCCAGTGTTGCCAGAGACCGCACAAGGAACATTTTGACCCTGTCCTTACCCGGGGAACACTGGTTAGTTAAGTCAACATCGAATTTTTTGCGTTTTCCCGAAGTCCGCGTTGATATTGGAAATCGTTTGCTGGATACCTTTTAGATATCAGTGTGAAGAGCAGCAGCAAGGCCGCTAATGCAGGAGTTTTAGTTATTTTAAGGATTTCTGAATACTGCTTTGTTCATGGCGTTGCCCAGAGCAGATTGGCCGCGTTAATGCGCTCTGGCGTTGCGTGCCAAGGCAGTGCCAGACCTAGGCCTTCTGTTTGCTCACAGTCGGATGATTCGTTTTTGTTCTGATTGGTAGTAATAATCAGCGTTAAAGAAAAATAAAACTTTAGCTATTTTTCGCAAAATCAATTACCTTAATTGCCATTATTCGAAGGCGCCTGATTATTAGTTATTAATAGACAACTGCAAACAAAGAACGCGCAAGAAATTCAATGTTGACTTACTCTAAGAACCAACATTGAAAATTGACAATATGTCGTGATAGGATTATCCGGTTTAGATTAGAAATACGAAAATGTAATGCTTTTACGCGCCATGCCGTATTAGGTTTAAAATATATTCAAGATTTTTGAATATTTCATGATTTAAACTTATCCATCGATAACTTTGTTAATTTAAATAGAATATCAGTACAGTTATCAATATTTGTAAACTTTAATTTTGACCTAATCTGCATTGGCTTAAACATATAGTATTTGTTAAAAAATAATACATTTATTGATAATTACTTATTAAATAATAAAATACTTATCAGGGTGTCCTTACGAGATACAGATCGATGGCTTGAAAACTTGGAACATTTGATAACATTTGTCACAAGGACATACACCATGTAAATGACATTCTGCATTTCTGGTTATACGAAAGTTGCTACCCTTGTTTAAACACAACCACTTAAATATTATTTATTTTTAACCCTGTAAAATAATCAAACAAATTTTATGTACGTGTTGACTAAAATAAATTTGAAATAGAGGTCTTTCACATACTCACACGCTTAATAGAAGAAGGTAATGATAACACATTGATTCTGTAGCAGTTTTTGCCGCTATAATTTTCGGTTCTTGACACACGGCAGTGGGGGGAGGTAATGCCTCCCCAGTCTTCAAAAGATCCTGCAAGAAGGCGCCTGTAAGTCGCTCCAGGTTTATTAACTGAGTCCTTTTCAGCCGTTTTCCTCCTTCCTCCTCTCAGCTGTTATTTATTAATTGTTAAAATATTAATTCAGTCTACTAAAGGTCTTTTCTCTCTTACAAGGAATCTATTTCCAATTACTTTTAAAGGTTTTGTTAAAAACAAATTACCGATGTATATAACGTCATTTTTGACCTTACAATTTATATATATATATATATATATATATATATATATATATATATATATATATATATATATATATATATATATATATATATATATAAATAAATATACATATATATATATATATATATATATATATAAATATATAAGTATAGAAAGACCTTTAGTAGACTGAATTAATATTTTAACAATTAATAAATACTGGGTGCAGGGCCGTACACAGAAAGTGATTTGGGGAGGAAGGGGCAAAACGGCAAAAAAAAGGACTCCAGGTAAGTAAACAGAGCGGCTTAGGCACCTTCTTCAGCAAGCAACCTATCTTTGGAGGTCTTTTTGGGCTGCCGGGGGAGGTAATTACCGCCCCTCCCCACCCTGTGTACGGCTCTGACAGTGTGGTCAAAAGAACTGTTAAAAATTATAGCGGCAAAACCTTACAAGTCAATTGCTTTAAATGGAAATCCCTATTTTTTATTACCTTCTCCTATTAAGCATTAAAGATAAGGGTAAGTTTGTAAAAAACCTCTATTTCAAAATTTTTTTTTTTTAAATATACATAATACATAAAAACTGTTTAATATTTTACCCAGAATCTAAAAATAAATATTATTTAAGGTGTTGTGTTTAAAATAAGGAAGTACAATAACTTTCGGTATAACCAGAAATGCTAGAACTGTCAAACTTTTTAGTTGTATGTCCCTTATTGACTTTAAAATGTTATCAAATGTTCAAAGTTTTCAAAACCTACTTTTCAAGAAATTGATCGCAGCAGTCTTCCATGGGACACCCTGTACAATGTCATATTTTATTATTTGATAAATAATTATCAATAAATGTATTATTTTTTAAAATAACCGTCTACCTATGTAACTTATAATAATGCAGATTTTTAAGGGTCAAAATTAAAGTTTACAAATATTGAAAAATAATATACTGGATATTCTATTTAAATTAACAAAGTTATCGGTAAGTTAAATTTTGTTTAAGTCAGGAAATATTCAAAAATCTTGAATATATTTTAAACCTAATATTTTTGGGCATGGCAGCGTTAAAAAGCATTACATTTTTCTGTATTTCTAAAATCTAAAACCGGACCAATCCGCCTTATTCACGAGTTGCATTGTGTATTGATCAATTTTTAATGTTGGTTCTTAAATTAAGACATTGGATTTCTTGCGTATTCGCCTTGTTTGTAGGTTATCTATTAATAACTAATAATCAAGGCGCCTTCTGAATAAGGCCAATTAAGATTAATTATTGATTTTGCGAAAAGATAGCTAAAGTTTTTAATTTTTTCTTGCTGAATTCAACGCTGATGGTCATTACAACTAATCAGAATAAGAATTTTTTACAAAAACCCAAGGAATCATCCATTTTATTGTGAAAGGCAAACAGAAATACTTAAATCTGGCAATTGCCTTGCAGCAACGCCAGAGCACATGTAATTATCTTCTGCTCTGGCAACGCCATGAACAAAGCAGTATTCAGAAATCCTTAAATAACTAAAAACTCTGCATTAGAGCAGTGTTGCCGCTTTTTTCACACTGATATCTAAAAGGTATCCAATAAACGATTTCCAATATCAATGCGGACTTCAGAAAACGCAAAAAATTCGATGTTGACTTAACCAACTAGTGTTCCCAGGTAGGTTAGGGTCAAAATGCTCCTTGTGTCTCTGGCAACACTGGAACCAATATTGAAAATTTATTAATACCCAAGGCACCTCGTGAATAAGGCCGAATTTACTAGGTATTGATAAAATAGTCGAGTAAATTGCATGCAAAGGTTGCTAATAATAAAAATAGTAGTAAATACTACAATTTTTAGTAAAAATTTGTACTTTTATACAGGGTGTTTCCTATATGTGGTAAGAAAATTTAGCGCATTCCTGAACTATTTTTATAAAAAAGTTCATATCAACTCTCAAAATACAGGGTATTGAACTTTTTAAAAACCTAAACAAATTCAAAAACACTTTATTGGGAAAAATTTGTTTAACTAGATTTAACGTTACTTAATTAAGTTTTTGTTGTTGTTACATAATTGCTAATGAAAAGTTATAACACTTAATTTTTAAAAGAAAAAATGCCCTAAAGTTTCTTGCATTGGCCAGAAATGTGCAATTATTTAGTGAATTTTATTTTGGTATCTGGAAGACTAAGCAAGTTACTTCAAAATATTAGAAAACAAAAAGTTGTATTTTCAGATGTTTTATCCGGAAAAATATAAAAGTTGCAAGAAAAGTCAGTGTCGTACATTTTTTTGTCAATAATATTAGCTAAGATGTCTCCCACGTCGCCACTGGTCTCACTAATTAAAATTAGGTTAGGGCTAAATCTATATTTTAACAAATTCCACAGCCGAATTTTTTTAAAATCGGGTAATTTATATTTAAGATATTATTAAAAACTCCATTTTTTAGAGTTTAACACCCTGTATCTCTTTTTTTTTTTAATCTTTGGACAATCCACAAAGGCTAGACGCCTAAATACTAACACGTACCGTGGGTGTCTTAAGCAAGGTAAGAGGGAGTTTTCAATTTCAGTTTTTGCCGGATAATTCTGAAACGGCTTAAACGGCTTAAACGACGTTAATCAATGTCAATGCCATAAAATCCAAATAAAGAAATTACCTTTAATTCTATGTTAAACCATGTAAGTATTTGGTATTTTTATTCTAGTTTCCTTACAAAAGTGTATGCACTAATTTTTAATTAAGTTTTTCAAATTGCGTAGAAACACCTTATTACAAAACTTACAGTCCCAAATGGATTAAATTAAATTTCAACTCTAATTTATTGGCAATTTCATTTTTATATTACCAGATATTAGACTTTTTCTAACAAGGTATGATTTATTTAGAAAAAAAATCGCCTGGCATTTTGTGGTTAGGTTAAAATTAACAAATCGAGATTCCTACTTTGGCATTCAAAGCTTTAGACACTTCCATTGTTTAATGGGTTGCCTATCATTAATAAAAGCATTTTGCTATAAAATAATGTTTATAAATAATCTAATAAACCCTTAAAACATAAAATTAAAATGAATATAATTTGAAAAAAAGAAAATGTGTTGTTAAAAAAAATATAATTTTGTTCTGTATTTTAGAATTTGAAACTCGAGATTGTGCCTTCTGGATTGCTTGAGAGAGTGCCATGGATCCACTCAAAGCACCCATTTTCGGAATTTGTGGAACAAACGGCTTTGGTGTAAACTTTGGGATGTTTATGAGAAGGTCAAAAATGATGAACGGCAACCCGATATTATTGTTGGATCTGATACTATGGTGGCGTACAATGGTAAAATGTACGGAAACCAAGAACTAACGAAGAAGCCATCAAATGTATAAAGGAGTAGGTATACAGAGAAAACATGAAAATAACACTAGCCGTATCAGCGTCCAAGTGTTAATTTGTCAGTCTGAAATTTTAAGTAATCTAGCTTACTTAGAATTTTAAAAATTATAAATTATAAAGCCAATAACCGGTAATACTATGCAACTAAAGCTTAAAATATAATCCCAACTGAAAAAACTTAAGTACGTGGTGGGTGGTGGTCCCTAAGTAATGGTCTTAAATAGGTCTGTAGAATTATAAAGTTATACTAATTCGATTTAACAATACTAATTCTAGTACAAAAGTTGATAAAACCTAAAGTACAGGGTGTAAAAATAAAAATATTTATTAAATTATTATTTATATTTGGATTGTAATTTATTTTGTAATAACTATTGATCCAATTTTGCTAAAAATTGAGACTGACACTGGAAGAGGTTTTCAGGATAAGCAATCAGAATCTAATAGCGATTTTGTTAGGCCTAATAGAGGGCGCTATCTGTAGCCTTCTTCGTGTTTTAATTAGGCGCCTACCTTTTTGTGTGTAATTAGACAGCCATTTTAATATAATATATCAAGGGTGGCGGCGAATAACGATCAGAGTCCATTTTTGCCAATATTAAAATAATAGCACCTTTAAATAGCTAGTACTTAAAATAATACAACTATTGATAATTACGGCAGAAGAAAGTTCGTAGTCCTCGAAAAACAACATTTAAAGATACAACGTGCCGCCTAAGAACGTTCATGGTCCACGCGCTGACGGGAATAAAAGATGATAGTCCATACTGGTCGAATTTTCCTTATTTTCCACCGTTTTTAAAATAATGTGCATACATGGTGCTTTTTTTTTAACACGCTTTTATTAACTTGGGTTGTAACTATATCTATCTATCTATCTATCTATCTATCTATCTATCTATGTAACGGAATCTTTGAGCCTAATTTTTACCAACTTCCAGCGATTCAATTTCTTTGAAACTTTGCACAAGTATCAAGGACCGATGACAATGCAATAATTTAAAAACAGTATCCCGTTATCCTGATTAGCACCGCCAGGATAAAAAAATTCCTTTTTTTAAATTATGGCGAATGCGCAAGGGCAATTGATTCATCACTTGCTTCGTTTTTAATTGACTATGTGTCTCTTGACAAAATGGCGAAGGAATTTTTTAGTGAATAAACTGGAGCATTTATTTTAAAAAACTAATTATTGATATATCGAACTAAAAAATGAAAAATAAATAATAGTTTAAAAAAACTAAAAAACACGCTTTTATATGCAACCGAACTAAAAATTAGAAAATAATTTTTCATTACAAAGAGTTTGTCATTTCAGAATAAAAGCGTGGGGTGCTTAATATATTAAATGTTATAATTATTCTATTTGCAAATATCTATGAGGGAAAAGTTATGAAAAAATAGTAAAATGCACCCCACGCTTTTTACTCTGAAATGACAAACTCTTTGTAATGAAAAATTATTTTCTAATTTTTAGTTCGGTTGCATATAAAAGCGTGTTTTTTAGTTTTTTTAAACTATTATTTTTAATTACGATTATAGGTTATTACAGTAAGTGACAAACAAAAAATAGATTCGTGTCTCGTTCTTATTTTTTAGTGTTTAGTTTAATGGAGCAATCAGTGTTTAGTTTAATGGAACATTTAGATTCCCTAACTTGATTGGTTTTGAAAATACAGGGTGATTCTCAAAATTCGTAAATGTTTGTTATATGTTTATAACTGGGACATTTATGGAGATAGAAACAAACTTTAAATACATATAAGTTATATAACTTTTTACGTGGAATGCAGTGGCGTACTTAAAATGAATAATTGTAGGTTAAATTTTTAAGATATAATCCAAACTTGCATTTTTTAAATGGGACACCCTGTATCTGACTATCTCAAAAAAACTACATTTTTCCTTCCGATTACAACAAATATACCACTTAATATTTTGCATTGTTCTAAACAGCGAACCTAATAAAAAAAAAGAATAGTTAGCCATGGATAGAATCAATGTTCGTTTATTTTTAAAGGGTATGTATACAAAAACCCAATTTAACTTTTAAAAATACTAAAATTAAAATAAAATCCAAAACAATAATAATCACAGAAAATAGAGTAACAACTAAACAATTATCTCAAGTACTTATTAAAAATTTTGCGCTGGTGTTTAATCACAAAATGCGCTCAAATGCTTTCCATTGGGTTCGATGCAATTTTGGGCTCAACTTGTAATCAGACCAGTGGCGATGTAGATGTAAATATTTGCATGCAGCAAATAATTTTAAATTTATTAAAAGTGTACCAAATATTTATATCTATATCGCCATTAGTTCTGGTTAGTCCAAAAATACGTCGAACAAAACGGAAAGAATTTAAGAACATTTTGTGTTTAATAACCAGCGAAAAAAAAATAAGCAATTGAGATAATTGTTTTGTTGCTACTATAAATAAATCAATTTTCTGTAGTTGTTATTGTTTTGGTTATAAATGTTTAAGTATTCTTGTTAAATTGATTTTTTTATATACATTCACTTTTAAAACTAAATGAATATTGATTTAAAAAAACAATAGTTGACCATGGACAACTATTGTTTTTTTGTTAGAATTTGATATCATCAAAATTGGTGTGGTATCCGATAAGTAAACAATTACCATTTTTATTTTAGCTTAACTCAAAATGGACTTCCAAATAGTGTTTACACAGGGGTGGTAATATGGTATAAAAATAAAATCCATAAATTTACAGAAGTAACTACAGTGTACATGGCTAAACTAACGGATGAAGAGATATTGGCTTATGTTGAAACAGGAGAACCGATGTAAGATAATACAAATAAGTCTTTTTTTAATTTTATTATATCAGTTTACAATACAACAACAAATACCTGTAATTAGAGAAATACGAGTAGCAAATATTATGTTTAACTTAAATAAACTTTGGGTTAATAAACAAAACATTAAGGTCGTTTCTCCGTTAACTACGTCCTAAATGATTATTATAAGGCAGACTTTTTAAATTTTTATTTAATTACATAACATAAAAATAAAAACAACATAGCTTATTTTAAAAAAGGAAAAAAGTTTTTCAATGTGACAATAATCTGTCAAAATTCTTGAAGATTGGAATTTGAATCTATTACTAACATATTTTTAACCATTTTCTTTGATTATAAATTTACTTTTTTCCGTCAATTTACAGTTGTGATTTTTTGATAAGTAATATTTTTGAACTTTAAACTTAATCTAGCTATTATTATTATTATTATAGTAATAACTTTAAAATTAAAATTAGCACACTCGCTAAAGGTTTGTTCTTTTTGTTATCAGAAATATTTGACTTTATGTTGATTTTATTAAAAATCATTTATTAAAAATAAGAAAAAAATTAAAACAACTCTTTTCTGTTGAATATTTTTAAATACATGCAAAAATTTGAAAAATGTGTGACGTAACATTAGGGGGCGGGGTTCTAAAAATGTGAAAACAAGGAAAGGGGGAAAGGTTAAAAATTCTAAAATTTATGTGTCGTAATTTATGGATGGCCCGTAATATGCGGTGTGAATTAAAACTAAAAATATGCAAAATGACCAAAAGTAATGTTAAAGTAGGTATTTTAAAAAATATAACAAAAGGACATAAACAAATTTTGTCAAGAATTATATAAAAATGAGAGAATTAAATAAAGTAAAATAAATGTTAACATTTAAAGTTAAAGCATTAAAGTAAAAAAAAAATTTGTTTGTAATTTTCTTGCATGTTACCCATTAACACCTAAATACTTGGCATTGGCATTGGGAGCGAATAAAAAAAATCGCCCTTTTGCTCAATATTTAAAATTTCAATTAATTAAAAATCTTTTTTACACTAATATCTAAAGTTTAAATTTTAACAATATAAATATACCATTTTATTCTATTTTTTTAAATAAAACTACTTCTTTGCCATTTTTCATATTTTTACTTATAACTCGTCCTGTATAATACCAATTGAGTTAAAAGTGAAAGATATAACAGCTTATAATAATAAAACTAAAAATAATATATTTAATTTAATTAAGTTGGTCATCAAACAATCCTTAGAAATTTTTAAAAAGGAAATGTAAAAAATTGGTCACAGTCGTTTTTATTATTTAAATTACGAACTTAAAACATGTGCGTTTAAAATTTCAAATTATTTAAAAAAACAAATATAGAAGATTTTCTGTTTTGAATTTTAGGCCGTTTCACCACTTTATTTACATTTTTATATAATAAAAAAGAACTAAAAAATATAAAGATCTTTTTCATCATTACCCACTAGACTTTAGCCTTCTACAATATTGACTGTATTATAATTACTGATTGGTTTTAGGGGCAAAGCTGGAGGATACGGGATTCAAGGGATTGCCAGTACGTTTGTTACCCGGATAGAAGGGGATTTCAATAATGTTATTGGATTACCACTTTGCCGATTAGCGTTAGCACTTAAAGAAATTGTTAATAAAGACAATTAAAAGGAAGCCACTATTTTTACTCATTAACCCAACGAGACTTGGTAATTTAATATTGCGCATACTGTATAGACTTTTATAATGCGCCCATATTTTAATAATAAAAAATTATAAAGGTAACTTTCGAGTATTTAATTAAAAATAAAATCAAAACTATCTTTAATTTACAAACTCTTACGTTTCTAAGGCCTAAATTTTGGTAGAGTCAATGTTAATACATATAACGTTATAGACAGGAAACTAGCCTCTTTTTTATTTTTATAAGGATATATAGTTAAAACAAACATAACAGTACAGTACTACAACATATTAATCTACTACATTTCTGGACAAAAAAACGGACAAAGAAATATTGTTTAAAATTTAATCTTAAATCATTTTTCGGTTTTTTGACCGATTTTAATTATTTTTTATCCAGTGGTAGCTTCTTTTATCTAGATTATTATCTAATATGGGGATTGAAAAAAGGTTTATAAGATTATGTATTATACAGAGAAAATTATTTAAATTTAATAAATTTTTGGTGGAGTTACACTTCTACACCTTCCCAAAATAAATAAATACAAATATTAGTTTGTTAGGTTGGTTTCCTAGTTTCCAAATCAGTAATAAGATTTTTGTTATATCCTAATATATTATACTGGGTACGACAAAAAGTGTGATTTCAAAAAATTAACACCCTGTATATTATATCACCAGTAAAAAAATATTATAAAGACCATTAAAAAAATCTACATTTGATGTACTTATCTTTATTACTTTTGGAAATATGACCATCCAAATCTTAAGTTTCCCCAATATTTTTGCATTATAGCGTGTATTACGACCATCATAATTAAATTGCATAATTTTCTTTACAAATTTCTATTTCCTTTTAGAAAAGATATATTAATATAAATTATTATTACCAAAAATGTTAATAAGAGATGGGGCTTTAAAACCCAATACACTGAAATGAACTTGTGACGTTAAATTATTCCACAGGGTGTTCGAAAACTTGGGTCAAAATTCAACATTTGGCTCTTCCCTGTATAACACCCAATCCTATAAAACTTTTTGCCATTTTCATATGAAATAATAGTCTTGATAAAAGGAGATACAACTAAACTAAAAGTTAATTGAAATCGGTCAAAAAACCAAAACGTTATATAAGATTGAATTTGAATAAAATTTAGTTTGTCCGGTTTTTTTAGGAGTGTAGTACTGGCCATTTAGGAATAATTATGTAGTTTTGGAGGTTAGTCGGAGGTGTCACTATTAAAGCTTCTACCAATAAGAATAATATAACTTTGTTTTGCAATAAAACAAACATTTAATTAAAAAAATTTAATGTTTATTTGTAGTTGTAGCTTCTTTTATGAAATACAAGATATTGTGGATTCAATTTTAAATACAAGTCCATTTCTTCGATACCTAAGTAATTAAATAAATATTTAAATTATTAAAACTTACACTGCCTTCCCCCTATACAGAGTTCACAATATGATAACAATATCGTTTAAAGCGCATCCGATGCATCCAACTTTTGGTCATTCTTGCCAAGGTATTGAGCAGTTTTGCACGAATTCTGTGTTCGATAATCCTTTTCAAGTCTTGGGGTCTCTGGCTTGTTAGCGTAGATCAACGACTTTACCGAACCTTAGAGAAAATCCATTCAGTTGGTCTGGCTGGCTATGAAGCCTATAAACATTTCATAAAATTCCTAAAAATTTAGAGCTACCGAAATTTTTTTCCAAGATCTATTTTTTAAATAGGTTTACTAATGACAGAATTAAAAATTAAACTTTTAGGGCTTTATTTCCACACGTCAGCAATTTGATTTTAAGAAGCCGTTGTTAATCTTATACGAGATAAGTTATCAATCTTATCTGAGACCGCCTCACTTATTTCATGTTTAAAGGAGTTTTCTATGAGCAGACCTCGGGTGCAGCCATGGGATCACGATTGCCACCGGTGGTGTTAAATATCTTCATGGAGGCATTCAAAAAGTGCATTTTCAACAGCTTCTTTAACACCAAAGTTTTGATCGAGGTACGCTGACGACACTTTCGTGATCTTGCCACATGGTTTAGAGAGTCTTCCATTCTCCATTAAAGCGAATAGAGCCATACCTTTTTTAGATGTACTTGTAAGCAGTAAAGACGACGGCACCATGGGACATACTGTGTATAGAAAACCCACCCACACCAACAGTTATTTAAATGCCTTCACAAAAATACACAGTTATTATTTCATAAGTTTATAGAGCATTTTATATTTGTGACGAGGAATCTTTATTATTCAAAACAGAAAAACTGACTAAAGCATTGAGAGGCAATGGATATTGTACTAACGATGTAGGACGTTTTATTCTTCGATTTAAAAACCGTATTTCTAAGACCAGTACCAATATTAATATTATTTAACCTTTTTTCGAAAAAAGTCATTCTTGATAAAAATTTTGCTTGTAAAAAAAATGGGATTTACGAAGAGAAAATGTTGATTTTGTATACAGGGTTCGTAAAAATTGAAAAAACATGACTTTTCTTTTAGTAAAAATAATATAAATAAGTTAGTAAACTAACTTTATTTCTTATTTTTAAGCAAAATATCATTAAAAAAAATTATTTAGAGTAGCATTTTGAATAACTTTATTAAAGTTACAGAGGTATCAAAGAGATTTATGAAACTGATTTTAAAGTTATCAAAAATAAATTATTTTAAATTTTTATATTAAAATGAATCTAAAAACTTTCGCAATTTTTCAAACACCTGCTTTCTTTAAATTTTTAAAAACGTACTTTTTCAACTGTGAACGCCAGTTTTCGTCAAATTATGGATTTCAATAAAATTATATATTAATGTTTTTATCCATTACAAACATGATTCTAAATCAATTTTTCTAATGACATTTTGCTAAAAAATAAAAAATCCAGGTAGTTTACTCTTGGAGAAAAATCATGTTATTTAAGTTTTTGCCCACCCTGTATACAAAATCAACATTTTCTCTTCGTAAATACTATTTTTTTACAAGCAAAAATTTTTATGAGAAGTTACTTTTTTCGAAAAATGAAACTTTTGGTTCATTTGTCCTTTTGTTAACTCCATCCGTGGACAGTCTGTATACATGAAACCACACACAAAATTGCTAAAATAATTTATCGGTCCAACATACGAACAAACTTCAACAAATAAAAGATTGGTCGATGCTTGAGATCGGCGAAACATAAAATCACTTTACAAACCGAGGGAGTTTACAAAATTTCCTGTTTGTGTGGTGAAGTTTATGTTGGAAAAACTAAACGGTCCATTTCGACTATAATTAAGGAACATGACCGATGTCAAAAAATTGTAAAAGGAACACTTATGGTGTCTTTCCGGGCGGTTCTGGAGCATAAAAGGAATACAGCAAATGATGTACCTATGATGATTACTTCCTGTTGGGGCCCACAAGACTTAGCACACCGTGGCCCGTCCTAGCTTTAGACGGCCCTTTTACAAACACCTTATTTTTTGATTGCAGTAACAGTAGCCTAGTTTACACCACGAGGACCAATTAGATCCGTGGACCAAACCCAGGACTTATTTTTGTTAGTTCACTAGTGTTTATATCAACTTAGTTTATGGATCAATTTAATTCACGTTTAATCCTAGTACCAAAATGACAGCTGAGCATATGACCAGAACCTAACCTAGTTTTTATCTTTTAAAACTGTATCGCTTTTAAATTCCATATGAAAAAAGAATACGCAAACAGTTTTGGTTAAATATCAACAAAATTTTAAAAATATAAACAAACAACAAAATTATTAGGTTAAGACCGAAATTCAACGTCTTTTCATCGAAATGCGCACTGTCAAAGATCAAGGCTGTCATTATGGTCCACTAAAAAACTCCGACGTGTTTACACCAAGGAAAATCATATTTGGTCACCCCCATTTGAGAAGGACTGAATTGGAGTAGCAAATTTTAATACTCAAGTGTTTACACCGTGAATAAAGTACGCGTGACGTCATTTAGACCTCGAACTAAAAATTTGGTTCTCCCGGTGTAAACTAGGCTAGTACAACCTTTTATTCTGGAACTAAATTTTTAAAAGCCGCTAATCTGATTTGATTATTTCTGTAACTTGGCTTTGCTACATTCCAAAGACACTTATGCTCACAATAAAGTGCTACAAATTTAGGTCTTCCCTTGGTACCATTTTACCAAGGTTGATAAGAAGTACCTCTTTATTTCTGCAACAAAGTGCACTGTTACAAGCACACTACAAAATTCTGAAACATGTTATTTTTAAGTTTTAGGGAGACGTATATATGTGTCAAAATTTACTTGTTGAGACTTATCCGGTCACTTCCAGTTTAACCGAAAATAGCTCTGGTTTTAATTTAAAAAAAAAACATCTTGTATATTTTACAATTTTTAGATTCCTGAAAGAACTCTAAATAAGAATGTAACATTTTAAAGGGTTTTTGGGCCGATTTTTTATTTTATTTAATATTTCATCCAGGTGGCCTTAATCGGACGATGCTAAATGGGGATTTACTCGAGCATCATAGGGTTGCAAAGCTTAAATAATAAGAAGAAAAAATGTTATATAATGTATACCTTTTCATCGGTGAGGGAAGTGGCTATAGGCTTTTAGATATGTCAAAAAATACTATGACGTTTTTCTTTGTAGCCCTCTGTTTACTTTACGTCACTTTCAAATTGTCAGATTAGTGGAATATTCACTATTTAGCATGTAATTAACTCACTTTATCTTAATCTAACACGCTTGACAATTTCTGATGGATATATTTTTGTTTTTTATGATCGGCCCTGAATACGGGGCTCATATTTGGTGGAGATACTTTACCGGGCACAAGGTATTCTCTGGTATTAATCTACCACGCTGTAGTAAATCCCAAATTCCCTCTGAGCCCCCTACCATTATTTGCTTGGCATTTACCCATTTCCATCTCAAATCCCTAGTCCCGCGTTCGACATTCATATACCTACTCGTAAACACGCATCGGATTTTTGGCGACAATAACGGCCGTATTCACCATTCTCATGGTTGTCAGCCTGATAGTTATTTGTTTGCTAAGATTTAACTTTCCCATAATTTATTTTTTTAAAGCTGGCATTTACTACATATTGGCTTCATATTAAATGCTACAACTAACTCATCCCCAAAAAGGAAAAAAACAACATACAGAGCTCAAATAACTGAAGTTTTTCTTTCAAAATATAAAAGTTAACGTCACTTTATCTGACAACGTCAAACGGCTATCACCCTGATAAATACAGTTACTCCCAAAAGTATTTGGACATAATATGCTCGTATTTTTAACAACTGTGCGACATTGTATTATAACAAATAAAACATATGGCACAATATTATATGTATGAATTCTCCTTAAGAACAACCGAACACATTTACCAGACACTCATTAAAAAAACAATACAAAAGCAATAAAAAATGGTACTGGATACATACCCATATGTGTTTGGACAAATAGGAAAAACTAAAAATAAAATCTCCTATTTTTGTAACTAATACCTACTTGGAAAACCTAAGTGTTCCAAAATTCATGAATTAAATTTTAATGTCATATTCTACATCGAAAATAAACCCTAAATTCCTATATAAACATCTGTCCGGAAAGGCTTTCTTAGAGATATAGAGTGTTAAAATTCTAAGAAGAAAAACATTGTTTTATCATAATTTTTAAACCGCTTTAGATATATAATTGGTATTTGGTACATTACTTAAATGCAACAAAAGATATGTCTTTTTATGTAAAATATAGAAAAAGCAGTGACATTCTTACCGTTTTTGTTAAGATAATTTTTCACAAAATTATTTTTAAAATCTTAATTGAATTTAAAACAAATTTGATCTCTTGACTTTTTTCCAAACGATGCATAGTTGTTTTTAAAGAATAAAATAAATACCACTTTGATACATGATAAATTTGTTAATAAAAACTTCAAAAAATAAATGAAAATTTAAGGTTTTAAATAATTACCATTTTTGTCATTATTTTCGCAAATGTGTCATGCATTAAAGTGGTTTTTATTTTTTGCTTAAAACTATGCATTGTTTTGGGGAAAAAGTCAAAAATCAATTTTGTTCCATATTTAATGGGGATGTAAAAATAATTTTTGTTTTCGGAAAAGCAGTGGGTACCATTTTTTTCTTAAAAAATATTCCATACAAATATGGTACGGATGCCACTGGTTTTTTTTAATATTTTAAATAGAAATAAATGTCTTTTGCTGCTGTTAAGCAAAGTAGGAATACCAATTAAATATCTAGGGCGGTTTTAAAATTATGATGAAAGAATATTTTTTTTTCTTAAAATTTTAACACCTAGTATCTCTAAAAAAGCGTTTCCAGACATATGTTTATATAGGAAACTAGGGCCTATTTTCGACGTAGAATATGCCATTAAAATTTTATGCATGAATTTCGGAACACCCTATGTATAAAACACCCAAGTCTATTTGGGATAGATTAAACTAAGTTATATCCCCAGTAATTTCACATCACACTTTTGAAGCTTGTTCAATCAAGTTTTGTGAATTTTTTACATTATTTTCTATTAGATTTATATCCGGCGATTGAGGAGGAAAGTCCAAAAGTTGTATTATAGATTGGCCATAATCTAACTATTTCCGATTTATGCTTTGGGTCGTTGTCTTAAAGAAAAACATAATTACTCCCTAAACCTAATTTTAACGCACTGTGAGGTAAGTTTGTTTTTAAAATGTCCAAACATTTATGCTTGTCCATAATTCCATCAATGTGGTAGAGGGATCCTACTCCATTAGCTATTAAAAAATCGATCTAAAGCATAAATCGGAAATAGGGTAATTATGGCTACTCTATACCACACCTGAACTTTTGGACTTTTCTCCCCAATCGCCGGATGGCACTTAGCTTGTTTGTACCGAAATATGACATGTCATTTGTAGGTTCCCCCACTTTCCAATGACTTGTATTATTATACGCGGCAAGCTTGGCACCTAACATTTTGTGAGGACACGTACAATGGCACTTAGAATGTTTTTATGCAAAAAACGCCGCTGTTTTTTTTTCGGTCGATGGCACTTAGCTTGTTTGTACCGAAATATGACATGTCATTTGTAGGTTCCCACTTTCCAATGACTTGTATTATTATACGCGGCAAGCTTGGCACCTAACATTGTGTGAGGACACGTACAATGGCACTTAGAATGTTTTAATGCAAAAAAAAATAAAAATAAATAAAATGGCACTTAAACTGTTTGAACCGGACACCCTTCAATTGTTCATGAGTATAGTGTCTAATACATTTTTGATGTAAAATTTAATACAGAGTCAAAATTTAATAAAATAAACAATGAACAATAAAAATTCTGTTTTTGAAATACCTTGTATATTAACTGGCACTGTCCATAAAAAGAGTGTTTCCAAACAAACATTATTTGTATTAAGTTTATTTTTATATCTTGTAAAGGGTCGAAGTTATTTCGTGTATAAATAGAGTTGAGACACCCTGTATATGGTTGAATAGGATGCAGAATTTTTATGTTTTAGATTATATGTAACACATCCGGTTTAGCCGAAAGTGCCATTAACTTTGTTATTTTAAATGGAACATCCTAAATATTTTTCTAAAGATCAATTCTACATGCAATTCCAAGAAGAAACGTGTACCACATATGATACCTATCTTAATTAGTTTTTAAGATAAGGGCGTTCGAAAATTAAATATTAACCACCATTTTAATTGATTTGTTAAAAAACAAATTATGTTAGAAAAGGGCTTATGCGATTTTTTACACATATTTAATAAACATATCATGTTACTGTAAAAATATAAAATCGGGTTTTACCGGAAGTTTCACAGAAATTGACTTTCAGAAATAAAGAATTTTAATAATTCAAATGTAAACCACTATCCCTAGCCCTAAATTTAAACTTAACACCTATTTTTCCATCTTTTATGGTAAAAAATCCTTAAACCTAAAAGTTTATAGATATTAATAGTAAAACGCTAGACAGCCTTAAAATAGTAAAACAAATATATTTTTTAACGTTTGAGTATTAATAACTTTAAAACTACTAAGTTTAGAGAAAGAATGTAACTAACAAAAAGATTAAAAAATAAGTGTTAAGTTTGAATTCAAGTCTTAGGATGGTGGTTTTCATTTGAATTATTGAAGTTCTTCTTCCGGATTTTATATTTTAAGGGTTATAGGATATAAGGTTTTCTTTATCTTTGGACAAACCACGAAGGCTTAAAGCCTAAATACGAACGTACCGTGGGTGTCTTAAGCGAGGTAAGAAGGAGTTTGTTGACACGGGACTTAAATACTTGAAGATTTGGGGGAGGAAAGACCTCCGCGGATAGCAGGTTCCACAATCTAGAAACTCTAGGGATAAAAGACGAACAAAGTGGGAAGTTCGAGGCCTGTCCAGTTGAACCGTATAGGGATGCATACGCGCGGAAACCACGAGTTTCTCTGTTGTGTAAAAATCTCATAAGCCCTTTCTGTCATCATTTGTTGTTTAACAAATCAATAAAAATGGCGGTTAACATGAAATTCTCGAACGCCATTTTCTCAAAAACTTAAAATTTTAAATAGGTATAGCATGTGGTACATGTATTTTTATGAAATTGCCTGTAGAATTGATTTTTCTAAAAATATACCCATTTCTTTTCCATTCAATTTAAAATAGCAAAGTTGAGAGCAGTTCTGGTTAAACCGGATGTGCCACATAAAATCTAAAACATCAGTAGTCTGCATCTTATCCAACTATACATCCAATCAAAATTTCAAAATCGTATAAAACTTTGCAAGCAAATAACGGGCTTTCTAGTAATCTCGTGGACACCCGGTATAATAAAAATTTAAACTTTTGACCATTTAATGTACTACTTACAGTGTGTCTACGTAAGTTGGCGTCATATAGAATTTTTTTATTGATTTTACAAAATAAAAAAAAATCTTTATAAAAGTTCTGCATGATTCAAAACCGAAAATGCAGAACTAACCAGAACTATCAGAATTTAAATTGTGTCATCTAAGAGGTTTGGACAAAAATGTAATTTTTGCTTAAGAGTAAAGTACCTGTATTTTTGCTAATATCGAAAATTGTTAAAAAGGAAAATGTTCAAAATTAAAAATAAGTTCTAAATATGCAACTTTGTTTATTATGGTTATTTTTTTTGGCAAGGGACAATGTTATATAAACTTTTAAAATTTTCTTTTATTAACCCACGGACAATGTACAAACTCTAATTTTCGTGAATATCGCAAAAAAAACTTTTTTGTAAATAATGAAAATTCCATATTTAGAAGTAATTTTTAATTCTAAACAATGTTTCTTTAAACCAATTTTTGATTATAGCAAAAATACAGGTACTTTACTGACATAATTTGAAATCTGATGGTTGCATTTTATATTTTGGATCATGTCTAACTTTTATAAAGAATACCTTTTTCTTTGCAAAATTATTAATAAAAAGTTTCCCATATGACGCCAACTTACAGACTGTATAAAAAGTTAAAGGTTTAAATTTGTATTTCCTAATATCAGGTTATTTACAAATCTAAAGAAATTTCATTTTTTTTTATCTTTCGACTATTCACAAACTGGGTATATTAGGCTCGGTCACAGTGAGTTTAGTTAACACTGGACTTATTACTTAAAGATTTAAGTAATAAGTCCAGTTAAAGGGCAGTAGGTTTACCTTTGTAAAAACTATAGGAAGAAGAGAAAGAAGAGAACGAAAGAAAAATTAAAAAATCGGGACCTGTCTCTTGGACCTTATAGAGCCTACGTGCGACACTATGAGTTTTTTAAACTTAGCCAAACAAATAAAGTGCATTTCAATTAAAACGAGCCACCTTCTATAATTCGATAATTTGCACACTTATAAAAAAATCCTATAAGACCCTTACCCTATTATTTAAAATGGAACACCCGGTATATTCTAAGTTATTTTAATAGGAAACGTCATTCAAAGTACAATGACACTTCATTTGCTACATTTTGACATCTAACCTCTAAATATTTTTAATTTTTAATTTTTAATTTAAAGTAGGTACCATAAATGTAATAAAACTTGAAATTTTGGACCAAGTAGTCACGGCAAAATATCTATTTTTCGTGACCCCTTGGCTCAAAATTGACAGTTTTATCGTAATAATGACACTTTATATCAAAAGTAGGTACTAGAAATGATGTCCCATTTAAATAAATAAAAATATATCGGGTTCCATTTTAAATAATTAACTTAGGGTCGTTTCCGGCAAACCGAAAGTAACTAACAACAACTGAATTAATAAAATATTGCACAATTAGGTGATATACCTACGTACCAAATGTTATTTTGATATTCTTAAAAATAAAAAAGTTGCAGAGGCTAAAGACACCAGGTTTTAAAGTACATTTTTTCAAAACTATTTAACCGATTTTGAAAAGCTAAAGTCTTATTGACGTTTGTGTTGGAGAGGAGAACCCTTGACAAGTAAATTTTGCTACAAAATGTGTCTCCCTAAAAATAAAATTGACGTATTTTAGGATTTTTTTAAGTGTACAAATAACTTAATTATAGGGAGCGGGGCGGTTCGTTTTTATTAAATTGCACTGTGTGTTAAGTTGTAAATATAGGAGGATTTTTTTTAAAATATATATTTAGTAGATTTATGTAACATGTACTCTTCTAGGAAATTATATGTACCGGATCCCAATTTCACCGACATTTGCTGGTGAAGTTAGTGTTTGGCATCACCAACTTAAAGAAAAAGGTCTTAAATTTGGGGAGTCTGGCTTTTGCTCAACCAGTTCTGGTTCTAACTGATCCAGAATATATTGAAGATATATTAACAAAGGTAAACAGATTATACATATAATTTTTGTGTAAATTAGGTTAATTTTTTGATCACTATTGATTTTTGCTAGGTATTTAGTACTATAGAATAATTAATATAAGATTGTAGTAACTCACTTAGGCCATTTTGGCCCTGATAAATTAGTTTTATGCCATTAGAAATATACGTTAAAGCAAGGTTAATTTATACCAATTCCCAACGCACCCTCATATGTGTTACGTCTTGAATAAAAATAATAGTTATTTAAATGTGGCAACTTTGTACTCTGGTTGTCTGCTTAAGTTTGCACTATATGGGTTTAATATATGGGTAAAATATTTTACGAGAAACAATTATTCCTTGTAAAAGTTTAGTCGCACACGAGTTTTCCTAAAAAAATATTTTTTTAAGAGATCTTTATTTTTGAAAACGTCAAAGTTTGCATAAAAAAATGTTAAAGATTAAATAACACTTTTAAATATCCAAAATTGTTTATTTGTAAAAAAATGCACCATTAATTATAAAGAAATCTTTGCCACACGGTTCCTAAATTATTATTTTTTCATGTTTTTTAAATAAAATTATTATAAAATATAGACAGGTTTTTTCATAAATTTAAACAATTTTTTGTTCAAAAATAAAAAAATAAATCATTACTTTGAAGAATTTTTAAGGGGGTCAAATTATTCAATTAGAATAAAAAAGCTAAACATTTTAGTATACCACAGTTCGTTTTAAAATTTGCTTCAAATGAGAAGAGAACAAAATTATTTAGTTATTTATTTCTCTGATCACCAGTACTGTTAAGTAAACTTATTTTCGTAAATATAGGTAATGTTTTATTTTAGGACTTCCACCATTTTACTGACCGAGATGTTTATGTCAACGAAAATCATGATCCAAGAGGAACACATCTTTTAATACAAGAAGCAACTAATGGAGGACATTAAGACAAAAATTTACACCGACTTTTACCTCTGCAAAGATAAAAATTATGTTTGGTAGTGTTTTAAAGTCCAGTAATAATATGATAGAATTCGTGGATGGGTGTGCGAAGAGGAGGGAGGATGTTGATATAAAAGAGGTACTTAAAATAATAATGTTTTATTTAAAGTGCAAAATATCTATACAGGGTAGTTTATTTAGGATAGATGGGTAACATATCTCAGGGAGTATTGGTCGTAGGATATTAGGAAAACAATCCTTTTAAAAAGCCGACTAAAAGAATCCGTTGAAAATTAGTTTCAAGTTCCTATACCCCTAGGGGGAAATACCACCTATTGGCGTGTACTACTGTACTGGAAGAATTACCATGGTATTGCAATTAGAATTTTGCATATTTTTATTGTCTTATTTTTCTTAGTAGGGTGTAGAAAAGGGTAAAGTTTTGCGAGTATAAATGCTAATAATTTTATTTTGCATTAACAGAATTTATCAAATTGTGTTTTGTTTTAAAGAGGGGCCTTTACTTATAAAAAAGTCAACCTTGACAATATTATCTTTTGTTGCTCCCACTAGAGGGCAATGTTTAACGGGTTTGAAGTTTTTATATTTTTCTTTTAAATTTTAAATAGAATTCTAAAGTTATTTTCTTAAAAACTTAAAATAGATCAAAATTGCAACAAAAACTTTAAAAACCGCATATCGATAATTTTATTTGTTCAAAAGTTATTGAAAAAAAAACGTTTTTTACTAAATTCGTTAAAAAAACGTTTTTTACTAAATTCGTTGAAAAAACGATTGAATTTTCACATTTTTGTGAGCAGGCATGCCATGACAAATAAAATATTTTTTAAAATTTCTAATTTTTAGAAATTAATATTTGCCGCCCGTAGGCTATTACCTTTGCCGCCCAAAATCTTTATTACCTTACTCTACAATCTCAAATGAATAAAATAATTTTGAGGCGGAAAAAAAGTCTTTACCTAAAGAAACATGTTTACTAATTACCTCAATTGTGATAAATAATTTCGTTTTTTTCTAAATCGAAAAAACAAATTATGAAGTAAATCTGCCGCCCCCTAAAAATTTGTCGGCCTAGATTCCAGCCTACTCAGCCTGCTGGTAAATCCAAGACTGAATAAAAGTACCTTCAAAAATAACAATAATAATAATTATAATATTTAAATTAACAAAAATAATAACTAAATTAGCACTACCAAGGCTAGCAACAAGATCTTTTATTGTTTTACTAATGGCTAAAATTACCTAGTTTTAGCAAATCCATTTTATAATGTAAAAATTCTTAAAATTTTATTGTTGTTTGACTCTGGTAAACATTAAATCCGCTTAAGACGTAAGTATATACCAAAATTAAAATTGTAATGTGTAAAGGAGGCAGTGTCGGCGCCAGGGGTGGGCACCAACCTGCCAATTGTACAAGAAGCAAAGAAAACTATCCTGTTCTTATAACCATTTATTCAATTTACATTCAAGTAATCCGAATCATGGAATTCTTAAATAAATAATCTCTGGTCGCAATATTAAAAATTAACAGTAGGTATGTTGCGCTGTCATCAGAAGCCGATTTTAGGGTAAAATTTAGGTATAAAATAAAATATTCTATCAAAGTATTTAAAAAATACCGAATTTTCTTCCTTCAGTTATGTTTATTTAAAATTTAAATTGCGAAATGTAGGTAGGTCGGTCTTTAAACAAAATGAAATCTATTACTATAGAGGTGGTATTAGGATAGGTCATTTTTGGTTTCCACAGCCTACTAAGCAAACAATTTTCTTAAAACCCGTTTGTTTATTACAAAAATGCATAAAACCACATATTATTTAAATTTTTCTGTGTCCGTTATGCTCATCTAGCTTAACGTTTAAAAAAATGATCGTGCACATAAAATTTTGGTCATCAACAGGCTGTACCCCTATTAATACCACCCTTTGGCGAAAAAAAATCGATTTTTTCTCAGTGGTAAATTAAGCTTTACCTTTTTTAAGACACACAATAAATACAAATCCTTTTTAATAGGGATGTGTAAATTTTTAAAAGATTTAAGTCAAAATGTAGTCACAGTTTAAAATAAACGACTTTTTACCTAACTTACAATGGCTGTAGCTTAAAGGGGGTCTTATATTCATTTTAAAAATAAGCTTTAAAATTTTCTTAGTCGCCAGACAGATTTGACACTTCCAAACTCTTGGCAGACAAACATTTTTGGGTGACACAATATTCCGAGAAAGTCCAATATTTATGGTATTTAAGAGGATATAACAAAAGGTCCTATCTAAGATTTGATGAATTTTCAAATGAGCATGTAATAAAAATATTTTATATACATATATATTTTATTGTATGCAGAGTACCAAAAAGGAAAGTTATTGATGTAAGATTAGTTTTTTAAAAACACTTTGCATACCTACATCAAACTATTTTTAGGACATACCTATTTAAAAACCCTACAATTCTTATATAAGAATTTTTTTCATATCTGACCCAAGTAACATATATAATAAAACATATTCAATTCAGCTTTTACAAAATCATGAAAGTTATGTTTCAGTTAATTAACCTTTGGTACCTGGTATCTGCCAAAGCCAGTATGCGTTAAACTTTATAGTCGCCCATCACTTCTACCTATGTTGGAAGTAGGCACTGGCAAACTTTCAGCTTTTACAAAATGACAAGGTTCTGCCGGGCTCTTACTCTACTTGATTATTGCCATTATCTAAATATATTTTTATAAGTACTTTTATTAAAAGTATTGGTAAAATTAAAATGAAATTAAAAATACGGTTTCTTTAACATGGGATACTTAATAACAAAATTTAAAAATTCAATTGTTTTTTACAACGTTTTTTTTAAACGTTGTTTTTGCAATTTCTTTTGAACAAATAAAGATATTGATATGCGCTTTTGGATTTCTTGTTTCAAATTAAGTTTTCGCTTTTAAACACACAAACCTGTTAAACAGCCTCCTCTAGCGGAAGCAACATAAGACAATATGACCAGAATTGACCTTTTTCTTAATCAGTAAAGGTTCTCTTTTAAAACAAAACCTGGTTAGTAAAATTCTGTCAAAGCAATCCAAAATTATAAGCATTTTAACCAGTAAAGCTTTACCCTTCAATACAGCCCTATTTTACGCCCTACAAAAAAGTTTGCGTAATTTCCAGCGGTTTCTTCTAGTCAATTTTCTTAAGAGGATTTTTTCTAATCTTCTAGGACCATTACTTTCTGAAATATGCTACCTATTTACTGTTAATAAAATACCCTGTACAATGAGAATGGTCCCCTTCCCTCCATTTTTAACACGCTTTTATTAACTTGGGTTGTAACTATCTATCTATCAATCTGGCTATCTATGTAACGGAATCTTTGAGCCTAATTTTAACCAACTTCCAGCTATTCGATTTCTTTGAAACTTTGCACACTTATTAATGACCCATGACAATGCAATAATCTGCAAAAAGTATCCCGTTATCTTGTTTTTAATCGCCAGGAAAAAAATTCCATTATATTATAAAAACAACACCTGGGTTGCCATCTGTTGGCAATATTTCAAACTTTGCCACTCAATGGAGAAGAAATTTTTAGTGGGTTGCCATCTGTTGGCAACATTCCAAACTTTGACTGGGTTGCCATCTGTTGGCAACATTTCAAACTTTGCTACTAAATGGAGAAGAAATTTTTTAGTGGGTTGCAATCTGTTGGAAACATTACAAACTTTGCTACTCTTGTTCACTAAAAATTTTTTCGCCATTTTGTCAAGAGTAGCAAAAACTAAAAATGAAAAATAATTAATAGTTTAAAAAAACTAAAAAACACGCTTTTATATGCAACCGAACTAAAAATTAGAAAATAATTTTTCATTAAAAAAATATTGTCATTTCATAGTAAAAAGCGTGGGGTGTTTAATATATTAAATGTTATAATTATTATATTTGCCAATATCTATGATGGAAAAGTTATGAAAAAATAGTAAAATGCACCCCACGCTTTTTACTATGAAATGACAATATTTTTTTTAATGAAAAATTATTTTCTAATTTTTAGTTCGGTTGCATATAAAAGCGTGTTTTTTAGTTTTTTAAACTATTAATTATTTGAATTGAAAAATTAAAGTTTGGATAAAAGAGTGTCACTTAAATTACTTTTTGAATAAACATAATTTGCCACGTTGCCTAGTGCTAGAAGGCATAATTTTTTTTTCAGTTGAAAAGAGGGTAATGTAGCCAAGGCCTTACCAAGGCGCCGTAAAAATACAATTACCGGAAGTACCACACAAACGTTTAAAAATAAATCAATACAATAAAACAAATACATAGAAGGCACTACCTTAAATTTAATCTTAAAACCTAAAACCGAATGGTTTTTCAGATATTATTAAAAAAAACGCTAGAATTGGTAATACAAATAAAAAATAATTCTTTTATTTTTTAGGTTCTGGCCTCCTTTACTTCGGACGGTATATTTTGTGTAGCTTTTGGAGTAGATTGCAACACTTTTAAAGATACGCATCTAGAACTTCGAGAACAAAGATTGGAAATTTTTCGATTTAGGTTAAAGTTGATTCCAAAATTGCTTACGATAATGATTTTTCCCGAACTAGCAAGAGCATTAAGAATAAAAAGTAAGAAAAAAATTAACTTAACAAAATTGTAAAGATTATTTAAAAGTGACTAGAAAAAAAAGTATTAAGTACAATATTATTACTAAAACATTCAGGAATCTCCCAAAGTTAGGAACATGGAAAAATAATTGCTCATAGACCTTGGGAAATAATTTAAACCACCGCGCCGCGCCGAACATCAGCATGATGTCACTACTGATTTTAGTTTTTTTCATCTGTTTGACACTCCAAGAAGGCTTTATGCCTTAGTACCAGAGTACCGTGGGTGTCGAGTTATTGGATGTTTAACCCCTTTTTCATGCTGTTCCGTCAAGGTTATCTAAGCACTAAAACATGCAATATTTTCATTCATCAGTCTGTCCGGCCCAGCAAGTGTGAAACGAGAGTAAGACAACCCAAGTTCAGTCACGGTCCTGATAATATTGGCTTAAGAATTGTAAATTTGCACCCCATTCAATTGTACAATTTTAAACAATTACTTTCTTTTTATGAATTCATGACTTTGCCAATTATAACCCTAATATTTTCTCAGGTATTTTAAGACTAGCATTCTCATGCATAGTAAAATATTTTTGCATTGTTCTAATTCATTTATCGCAATATAGCTTAATTAAATAAGAACTCCATTCATGGTTCATTTCTCATTACTTTCGAATGTTAAAACATATTGTTTGAAGTAGTGCAGTTTATATATGTGGGAAAATAGGAAGAGTTATTTAGGTTTTTTGTTATTTCCTATTGCTTTGTGTCCAAGTAGGACATTGCATTATTTTTTGTTAATTGTAATTTTAAGTAAAGTATCCCCATAGTTTGTGATTTCTTCATTTCATTTGTTTGCTATGATTATTTGCTCTGGTATATAATAATTTTTAAAAGAGATTACCCATTAGTAAGTTAAATTTAGTAATTAGGACTTAAATTTTTATGTTAAAGATCGTTTACCTCTCAAAAATTATTATTCTTTAAATAAATTACTAAAACTACAGAATTACTCAAAAATTCACATTATTAACCTAAAACAAAATTATGTCTTAGAAGAAAATCTTTAAATTTTATCCAGGCAGACACAAAAAAAGAATAGTATTTTTAAACGAATTTTTATGCCCACAGTATGCATATTTTTTGGTAAATTTATTTTTATGTCTGTTAAACATTTGATTAAAAATATAATGACTCATATCGGCTTTATTTACAATAATGCTATGCAGAGATAAATGGAGAAACTGAATACCCATGCCCGTTGGGGAAAACCTGAAAGCGTCGCGACGTCCAAACGAAAACGACATTGCCGTCATTTTTTGTCGATCGGATATTTGTGGCCTTAGATATACCAATGTATCAAATAGAAAAAACTGTGACATTAAAATCCAGGTAAGGAAGTATCTCCTGGTCTATGATAAATCGCATATAGTTACTAGGCTAGTAAAAAGTACAGCAACTCTTGAATATTTTTAAGACCGCTTAAGCTACATTTACCAAATTTCGTATCTAAAATGTTTCGGGCATGTGGAATTGAATTGCATTATCGGCACTGTTGGCAGATTTTTTTGTTTGGTGCTACAAGTTTTTTTTTTTCGTCGTTTTTTTAAGGTTAATATTGAATTTTGAAATTCGGAATCTTACTAAAGTTAAGAAAAATATTTTAAAGTATTAATAATAAGTAGGGCATTTCATTCAAAAATACAAAAATATTGCATGTAGCGCTAAATTGGGAAATCTGGCAACAATGCCAATACCACTGTTTAATTCTTTTTACCCAAAACTTTCAAATAGCAAATTTTGTACACGAAGCTTAAGCATTTTTAGAGATATTCGGATGGTTTTGTACTTTTTACCAGTAATGTGGTTATATCATAGCTTAGTAAATAATTATTTTTTGCCTGAGCTTTAGTTATATCTTAGGAACTGATAAAAATGCGGTGTGATGCACGCTAGAAATATCCTAACATCACTATAAAATCCTTTATGTCCAACACCTTCCCGATACCGAATTTTGTAAATGCAGATTAAGCGGTTTTTGGCACGATTTTTACTCTTTTGCCTTGTAACCACATTACCTTTACCTTCTAATTACCAAACTAATACATACCGTGTCTGCAAAGGAATATTTATTAGATTTAAAAATATCTTTTTAAGTAATATTTTATTTATTTGAAATTATAAAAATCATGAAAACAAATAATTCTTAACATATATTTTTTATTTCAACTAAATTACTTATTTAAATGATTACACAAGCATCAAAATTAAAGAGTATTCTGAACTGGAACCGGGACATAGTGTTTCTTGTGTACTTCGATGCGCCAAATCCGAATCTGAAGCCCGTACCAGTTATTTGTAAATTGCAAATATAACCTCGAAATTTAGTAAATGTGGAAGGGTATATTTGCAATTTACAAAAACTGGGACGTGCTGGACCAAAACGGGCTTCAGATTCGGATTCAGCGCATCGAAATACACAAGAAACACTATGTCCCGGTTCCAGTTCAGAATACTTTTTTAATTTTGTGTGCCTGTGTTATTTAAATTATTTTCATTTTTGTATTTTAACTGGCACAACCAAATTTAACAGAAAGAACGATATTTTTATATAAACCATTTCTTTAAATTATTTTTTGTTGGTGTTGTTGTTAAAACTTTTCTTTCATTAAAAACAAAAAAACATTTACATAGTCTACATTAAAAAATTGAAACTTTAGGTTGTTCTGTGGCCACGGGTATCTGGACCACCTATACAGCGTATTCAATACGCGCCTGCATGTGAAAGGTTACTTTACTTTCAATGCAAACCTATTGTCAGACGTAGGGCGTAGGGCGTGTTTTGCGTCTCATGTGTAACGAGTAGAATATTAGGTGTTTGCATTGGTACTTGGCTATCAGTTGTGAGACGCGTTATAATTTGGGTTTATACTGTTTAAACCATAATATTTCGGAACAAAAATAGGTTAGGATTATTTTATTTTTTATTCTTAATCATAATTTGTTTCCAGAATTAAACTTCTCTTATTGTATTTTTAATAATTAGATATGTCCCTATCTAAAAACACAAACCTTTTTTTTTTAATTTTTAGTAATTGTTTGACCTTAGAAATAATTTCCCAAATTTATGCGCATAAGTTAAGAATCACCCTGTATAAAGTAATATGTTTTGTTTTTTATTAAGGTATGAACTTTTAAATATAATATTTATTTCTATTTTTTTATAATTAGGTAAATGAAAAATAGACAAGATATCCTTTTTTAACATTTTTATTATGATGAATATTTTCACATCAAAGTTCGTAGTCATGTATATTTTCATTGATTTTATACTGTCTATACCTATAAATATACATAACTCATATCTAAAATTAAAAACTTTAGTGTACCCAAGAGTGTACGAAGACACCTTATTTATAGCCAAGCTGCATACAAAAATACAATAAATTTAAATATATTTTACCTTTCATTTCACGTAGCGCATAGTAACATCCGTTTATTGGATGTCAACAGTTAAAGATGGTAGTACCACCTATTTTAAAAATTACTAGTTCGAGTTTTGAAAACGATATTTTAGTAGGTTTTTATAGGATCCCCCTAGGCATACTAATGATTATGTAATTTCGTAGTATTATTTAAAACTGACAAAGTCAAAAATTACTTTGTAAGTTAACTAGTTAAAAATAAATATAACAGTATTTTGAGAAAAAATAGTTTAAAAAAATGCTTGTAAAACATAGCAACAACATGTAGAAAAAAGATTGTACAGTGTTACAAAATGTTTTTAAGAAAATTGACCAAAAACTTTACTTTAAAAAGTATGAGAAAAAGTCATATAAAACATATACGTATACGTTTACGTTTTTTGTCAATACCCTAAATATTACTTATCTATTTCTGATAAAATGTAGAAGTGTTCTTTTGGATTTGTGAGGTTTATTTTATCTAACTTGATTAAAATATCCAATTTAGTGACTTTTTCAATGGTACCTCAACAAATACCTACTTTTGACAAAAAATACTCCATTACAGTGCATTTCTTTAATGTCCCCCTGCTTTATTTATTTTTTGAACAGATTTATTTAAAAAGTAAAACTCTGCAGTATGAAATTAATGCATAAATACTATATTTTATAGTGAAATTGACAGATAAAAACTTTATGATGTAGTATTGTTATAACTTAAATTTATTACCTAGGGTTAGCAAGAGAAACAGTATACAAAACTTAT
Organism: Listronotus bonariensis; assembly: GCA_014170235.1. Taxonomy (NCBI): domain Eukaryota; kingdom Metazoa; phylum Arthropoda; class Insecta; order Coleoptera; family Curculionidae; genus Listronotus; species Listronotus bonariensis. The sequence goes on from JACEGR010004548.1 coordinate 40,183, forward strand.
GTATTATTATGCAGAATTATTTTTATATATAATTTTAATAATTAGTTCATACATTATTATACATATTGCCAAAAAATTAAGTGGAAAGAGGGGTCTTGTAACACATCATTTTTAGCTCCTGATAAGTACTTTATAACCTCAGAATATGAAGTCAGTAATTTCTGCTTGTACAAAATGGCGGTACTTTAAAAATTACCTAAATATCTGATTTGGATGGCCGTATTTCCAAAATTATAAAGTTAGATGTACTTAATTTGGTATTGTCTTAAAGCTATTCAGGTAGTTCATTAAAAAAACATGTACTTTTTTTCTACCCTGTACATTATCACCAGTAACACCATTAAAAAGACCTTTTAAAGAGCTTCAAAAAAACACCAAATTAGTTACATCTAACTTTATTAGTTTCGGAAATATGGCATTTAGGTAATTTTTAAAGTACTGCCATTTTGTATTAGGTAAAGGTATAGATTTTATATTCTAGGGTTATAAAGTATTGGTCAGAAGCTTTAAAATGATTTGCCACAAGACCCCCTTTCCATTTAACTTTTGTTTTCCAAGATGGCGCCCACCGTGTGTACAATATGTGTAAGTTTTTTGTTTTATTTAAATATAGTAAGTAAAAATAAACTAATACATTTTGAGGTCTGAAACATTTTTTTGTATCTCGTTTAGTTTTAGGGAAAAAAATAAAATGTAGGATAAACGCCAAAAATCTGCATTATATCTATCCTTATATTATCCAAAATTAAATTAAATCGTATAAAACTTTTAAATTAAATGACAGGATCGTCGTCCATCTTTCAAACTGCATGCCATGACAGGCAGTATAGAAAAAGTTCTTGGAATTTCTAGAAATATCCCAGATTTTTATATACCTAATTCTTTGACTAGATCTAGCATGATGCGTTCCTTATAATAATTAACTTTTGGGAAAAAGTGCCTTTAAATAAAAGGAAACCAATTGTGTCTAATTAAATAATAAATAAAAACAAAATGTAGAAATACTTAACAAAAATAAGTATTTTTGACAATATTTAAAACTCCATCGTATTGGTCGAACATTATTCGATCTAGAGATGCAGATTTTCACAATGATAAAAGATTTTTCCTTCAGAGCTAATTGAGATCACTAACGGCACACCGGTTTCAAACTATTTGGTTCTTATTAGTACGGTGTAGGTGATCTTACTTAGCTCTGGAGGAAAAACCTTTGGCTAGTGTGAAAATCTGCAGCTCCAGATCGAACAGTGTTCGACAAATGACACCTTGTAGTGCAAAGAAATTACAAGCAGTAAGGAGTTTCAACTCTTTAATTTTTGTAGAATGAAAGGTAATTAGTTAAGAAATGTATTTTTGCGTTGGTAATTTATTGGGTATTTAATAACCATATTGTATTATTTGTCATTGTTGACGTTCAGTTCTGTTCACTTTTTTTTATTTTAGTACCTATGTTTATAAAAAAAAATCTTATTTTGACCTCAAAAACACGCCCGTTAAATTTGTGTAATGAATTTTTAACACCCCATAAACAGCGTGTCTACTTAAGTTCGCACCACATAGAAAACTATTATATGATTAATTTTACAAATAAAAGTTTTATTTTATAAATAGTTTTGCATAGTCTTAAACCTAAAATACACTTATCAGATATTAATTTTTTACTGGGGTATACGAGGTATGTCAAAAATATGAATGATATATTAACGGTGAAAATTTTGGTTTAAACATTAGTACATTACTAATTTCAAAATGTACCATGTAACGAAAGCTTAAGAACTGTCCAAACATTAAAAAGTCACAGTAGACTTGTTGTCACAAAAAAGAGTTTTTTGAAAATGAACAAATTTGTATACTTAAAAGCTATTTTTATATTTTCCAGATAAAAATTGAAGGTACTTTTCTTGCAAGCAAAATTCATATTTTTACATACCTCGTATACCACTGCAAAAAATTAATACCTGATGATTGCATTTTAGGTTTTAGACTATGCACAAATTTTTATTAAGAATTACTTTTTTCGTAAAATTAATAATACAAATGTTTTCCATAAGTAGACTATTGTATTTTATTATACAGGATGTTTCCTAATGGCGGTAAGAAAATTTAAAGGCGTATTTTTAAGCCAATTTTATAAAAAAGTTTATATTAACATAGGTCCTCAAATTTTTCGTTCCCAAAATACAGGGCGGTAAACTTACTAAAAAAAAAACACTTTTTTATTAAAATTTGTTATACTAGATATAAACCTAGTTTAATTAAATATTAACCTTGTTTAATTAAATATTTGTTTCTGTTGTTACATAATTACTTATAAGAAGGTATAACACTTAAGTCTTATAAGACAAAAATGCCCTTGTATGATCCAGAATTATGCATTTTAGCGATTTTTTTGTAGAAAACTAAGCAAGCTACGAAATATAAAGATACAGAAAAATGTATTGTTAGGTGTTTTATTCGGAAAAAATATAAAAGTTCCAAAAATCAGTGGCGTACATTTTTTTTCAATAATATTAGCTACTATGCATCCAACGCCGCCTCTGCTCTAACTAATCAAAATTAGTTAAGAGCGTAATAAACTACATATTTTAGCAAATACCAGAGCCAAATTTGATTAAAATCGGATAATGCATACTTAAGATATTATTAAAAACCCAATTTTCCTTTTGTTTAACGCCCTCTAACTTAAAAACAAAGCATTTTCGGACCTATGTTTATATGACCTTTATTTCATAAAATTGACTCAAGAATACACCCCCTTAATTTTCTTACCGCAATTAGGAAACACCCTGTATATTAGTAATACTTAAATAAATATTTTTTCCCATAATAAATTAAAAAAATAATAATAAAAAATAAAAAGAACTATGTATGAACTAATTATTAAAATTATATATAAAAATAATTCTGCATAATAATACATAAGTTTTGTATACTGTTTCTCTTGCTAACCCTAGGTAATAAATTTAAGTTATAACAATACTTTTCTTTACAACTTCCTGATCTTATTCCTTATAATTGTTTTTTATTTGCAATTGACGGGAAAGCGTGTGAAATGTGAGAAAACTGTGATTACCAAGTCACTGAAATATTTTTCTGAATAAATAGACAATTAAAAATTATACCGAGTTTCAATCGTGACAAGAGAAAAAAGCAAACAAAAGATTTTTTTAATTTTTAACTCTTTTACGTTTAATTTAAGTGGCTTTCCATGCTGCGATAAAATCTTAATAATAAAAACTAATATAGTCTTAGGTAATTAAAAAAAATATTTTTGTACATACGTTGTTTTTAAATAAAAAGGCATTTTTTTATTGTAATTTGTACCTTGTTTTTACATATTGTCTATTACACTATCCTTATTTAGCTGATCCTTAAATCTAGCTTTCTATACGCTTGCTTATTTTTCTCTCACTCTCTCTCTTTCTCTTGTTCTTTTACATCTTATAGACATTTTTCTGGCCAATGCAAAGAGTTTTTATTACAAACAGTAATGTAAAAATTTAGAAGAAAATATTTCTTAATTTATTTTTTAACTTTTACGTCGTATTTCTTTTTAGATCTTTCCAATGCTAATAAAACACCCACATTTCATGTAACAATTATAACACTACTTGTAACAGATTATAATCCATTTATCTTTAATTTGAGCATACAAATCAGTCGTAATGATTCAAGAAAAGTTGATTAAGTTCACAGGTGAAAGAGACTTTTTCTCACTTGTCAGTCTTAAATAAAAATGAGCTGATTTTAGCCGCACCATAAAAGTTTTAAAAGCAAACCTATATTTTAATATCCTATATTATTATACAATACAATTTATTTACCACCAACGATTGTTTAAAAGTTTGCCAAGTCTTAGTTTGTTAATAATAAAAGGAAGAGTTTTATTTTAAAAAAACTCTATTTAACCAAAGTAAAATAAATATATTTTTCCACGACCGTTAAAAAAATTCTGTTTTTTAAATCGTTAACATAAAGTTAAAGTACTTCATTATAGTACACTACATAAAGTGTTAAAAACTAACTTTTTTAACACTTCGAAGCTTTTTTCACACTTATCTAACAGTAGACGCGACAACACCTGAACCAAACGGTCAACGGTTACCTTTAATTTCGTCATTGATTCTTTTAGTTCATATGTCACTAGTTTTAAAATTTGAGAGTTTGAAAATAAATTTAATAGAAATTATTAAAAATTAATAGTAATAATTAATTTAAATGATTAAGAAATTGAGAAGAAATTTATACTGTTTTAGTAATTTCTACAAAAAGTAAGTACATACAATTTTCTAAAATTAAGTAATAAATACATAGTCATGAAGAGGATAATTGTCTCTTAAAAAAAAGGGAGGCTATGACTTTTTATTGCAATATAATGGCTGTGCTGCAAAAACTAAAATTAATAAGTTTGGAAAAATAAAAACATGTATAAAATGGTATTTTGGGAAATTTTTGTACGGTCGGGTCGTGGAAAAATATAGTTTGTAACATATGCATAAAGTGTCTTTTTTACTCATGGGATTGCCACACTCACCTAAAGGCTCGTGCTGTCAAACTTCCCATTCGTAAAAAAAGTATCACTTTATGCACTTGTTATAAATTACTATTTTATAATCAATACAAGTGATTAAAAATGAAATGCTAAATTATTTTATAATCAATACAAGTGATTAAAAATGAAATGCTAAATTATTTTATTTAATGTCATAAGCAACACAAAATGTTCTAAAGAGTTGTGTGTAAATAAAACGTTAATTGTTGAACCACTGAATTATTTATTCAAGATCAACCCACACAATTGAACGCATATGTCCACTCTTATCAGTATCAAGTATCATTATCCCACTTTGTCGTGTTTCGTTTGTCTCAAGCTCAGTAAGCATCCTTTATCACAAGCTTAATTCAGGTAAATTTTGGTTTGCTAATATCCCATTGTCACATGCATAGGTTGGAATCGTTTATAGGACTTTCCTACATGTTTTTGGCATTTTATTGCTTATTTGTAATACGGTTGGAAACTTCGCGAAAACTTTTGGTGGATACAGCTCTTTTTTAAGATTCTCTTAACCAGAGAAATTTTATTATTTGTGCATATATGGTTCTACAAATTAGACTATACCTTCAATACAGTGCCGGATTAGCCATGTAGCAGGAGGTAGCTACTGCTACGTGTCCCGCACTTTGGGAAGCCCCGCGTCTCTGCCAAAAAAAACACCAATCAACAAAAATAGGTTTGGGATTCTGTCTCCAAATATTTTTTTTGCCATGAAGGGCAGCCGTAGGTTGGAAAAAGCGGTAGAAAAGTTATTAAGTAAAGATGGATGATAAGGCAAAATTTATTACCGATTACACTGGGCAACACTCAAAATTTCCGGGGAAATGTAATGGAAACGCACACAACTTAGCTATTCTCAAAGTAAGCGTTGGCCATACTTTTATTGAATATTATTATGCTACCAGTTGGCAATACCACAATACTTATAGGGGAAATTCAAGGTGTTTAAAGAGAAGGTGATCCAACTTCAATATGATAGTAAACCGCCGATATTATGACGTCATGGGAGTCCTTTTTTAACCAATTTAAAATTAAAAATATAGTTTATACAATTGTTAAAGTCGTTTTAATCCACTACTTACATCAAATATAAACACGATTAACACAATTTTTACAAAACAATAAAAAAATATCGACTTTTTGTCTCTAAATACCTTGGGAGAAATCCTCTAATACTGTTTTCGATTTGAGCTGTTTGAATAATCTGACCATGTAGAATAGTTTTTAAATGATTACCAATAAGAAAATAGTAAAATGGATACTTAATTTGATAGGCCTACTTTAACAGTCAGTGGTCTCAGTCGTTTGTTCCTACCACAATTACATAAGTTTATTTTCTTTTGATTTGAGTGAGAGTGAAACTTTATGTTTTATTTGTTTTCTGGGAGATTAAACTTAAATAAAATATTATTTAGCTTTTCTCCAGAATAAAATTAAAAAGTTTATTTAACATTTTAAAAAAATTAAAACTTTTATACATTATGAAGAACTATTTTGCTCTTACACAATATCATAAAAGTTATGATTACTTTAAAAGAAATAAAATAATGAAATATTTAATATTAAGTTACTTACAATACAAAGGTTTCAATTTATAAACAAAGGTTTATTAGCACTTGGTTGAAATTATTTTAATCCAATAAAATAAAATCTTAACAAGACGCCAGACGGGAACTGGGCCAATGGTTGCATCTTAAAAATGTGGTGAATAGTTTACCAAAAATGTGGTAAAAAGTTTACCTAAAAACTTACTGATTAACTTGTTACAAAACTAAAAAAATTAAATATGAAATGTCTGATGGACATTTTGAGATTACTTTTGAAAAAATTAACTGGTAAAAGATACACCTATTAGGTATCTTAACTAGATAAAAAAGAATAGTAAAAAATGTTTAGCCATATAATAAAGTATTTTATGTTTTATTTGTTTTCTGGGATATTAAACTTAAATAAAATATTATTTGGCTTTTCTCCAGAATAAAATTACAAAGTTTATTTAACATTTTAAGAAAATTAAAACTTTTATACATTATAAAGAACTATTCTGCTCTTACACAATATCATAAAAGTTATGATATCTTTAAAAGAAATAAAATAATGAAATATTTAATATTAAGTGCCAATGAACCTTTGTTCATAAATTGAAACCTGTAATTTTCTTAAAATATTAAATAAACTTTTTAATTTTATTCTGAAGAAAAGCCAAATGATATTGTATTTTAGAGTGAAATTTGTTGTTTCTTTTGCGGTAAAAATGACGAAAAGATTAGCTCTAAATTTTTTAGTAAGTAGCTAACCTTTTTGTTAACAAGTAAAATATACCAGCCTACTAAAACAAGATCAAAAAACGACACATCTATGTTTTAGAGTTTAAGAGTTTGGGTAATGAATAGATGCAGTTTTCCGAGCTGCTGAAAACAGATGTGCTGAATCGTGTATTCCAAATGTAGAAATAGTGCAACGTATTTACTTGAGTTTGGTGATCATAAACTGTAGTGGAGAACGTTCTTTTTAAACATAAAAAAATTATTAAGAAACACAATGGGACAAGAACGTTTAAATGACCTTACTATATTGAATATAGAAAATGATTTACATAGAAATATTGATTTGACCAGTGGTATTTCTAAATTTGCACGCATTAAATCACAAAAAGCCTTTTTGTAAATGCCGTTTGAATTTTACATCGTAAAATTCAAACGGCAATGTTACTGAAGGGTTTCCTGCTCACATTTGCTACGGGCCCCGCGTTGGCCTAATCCGGCACTGCTTAAATTCTTTGATGAAAAATTTTAAAATAATGTAACAAACCCCTTAATTTTTTTTCTCTGGGGGACACTTTATACGGTAGTTTCAATCAAATTGACTTAACTTCCTTGGAGTGATTACAGCAACCCCTAAAATCTTAAATGGGAAGAGGGGTTATATAAGCTTAAAGTAGACCTTTTTCTTTAGTACTTTTAAAAGGATTAAGGACACCAATAGTCAACGGCCATTGTTTTTTTTCTCACTTATTAGTGATGTCTTTCTTTACCGACTATCGATCACTTACTTCCATCACTCACATGGATCATCAAAAGTCATTAACTTCAAATATTATTAGTAAAAAGACGAATTCCGATTGCTTACGTTTTTTTCGAAAAAATACTTTGTTAAATCTTTAATAAATAATTCTCAGTTCTTGCAAACAATCGTCAGAAACGTATGGTTGTTATTATTTAAAATGCTAAATACGGTCGGGATAATAATACTAATACAGCCGCAAGGACTATTAAAAAGTGTCTCCATATAAAGGAAATTTAAGAATTCCAAAATTGAAAGATATTATAAGGTAACTATTTTATTATGGATCGTCCTTTAAAGAATATCTCGCAACCAAAATATTAACCATTTGCTTTTTGCGCAGTCTAATATTTTAAAAATTATCATCGAAAAAAAATAACAAAATGATGTATTTTTAATGTTTTAAAAAGCTATTCCATGATTTAAATTAGTCCAACCTTATTGTTTTGGTTAATTAGGAAGGTTTTTTTAATCAAATACTTTAATTTAAAAATTACTTCTTTTCCCGAGACCAGAAAGGTTTTTCTTAAAAATAAAGACGTTAGTATGAACAAGTAGCTACTTGTATACGAAGTAAAAATTACAACGAAAATGTTTAAAAACAATAAACAAAAGAATAATTATAAATACCTAAAGATACGATAGACAAAATTCTTGTTCATCAAAAATCAAATGTAGTTAAAGGGTAATTAAGTAATTAAGTAATGTTTGGGTTTAAACCCACCAATTAAGTTGGCTTATTAAAATAAATTTTATAAAAACTTTATAAATATTAGAAATTTCCTAGTTTTTTCGATTTGATGTTAACATTTAAAGGTTTCTTTAAATATCGGATTCATTGTAATTACTTTAAATATTAAATAAAGAACAACGCTGGTACACCATCATTTTCTTTACAAAGGATGTTTTTCAAAAGGAAAAAAAAATGTTAAAAAATCTCCAAGGTCAACTGAATATATGCAATGGTATTTAGTATACATAAACCTGTACCCACACGTCTTTGTAATTATCCATCAGATTTCCTAAAATAATTGATCATAATCATTGTATTTGAATTAATTACAAAAAATCAGTCGCGTGTTGTGAGGCAGGTGAAGCAAAGCAGGTATTTTATGTAGTTCCTAATTACCCGCGTGAAAAGAACCTTTTTGTATGATGTCCCAATAGTATATTTCGTGTCACCTGGAAAGTAGTTTAAACATCCGTTTTTTAAATTGTATAGTTTTTTGCATTTTTATTACTTTTATTTTCTTTTAATTTAAGAGGAGTTTTAACAAAACTTAAATTTTAAACTGCTCTTATAAATAAAGTAATTCAGCTGTGTACTGACATTTAATGTCAAAGATTTCAGAATATCCTAAAAAAATATATAAATTTTAAATTTTAAAACCTTAATAATAGTAAATTTTTATTTTTATTCAATTTATCTTAACAACGGTGGCAGATTTGCCACCGAAACGTCGATTTTTAATCATCTTTTTACTTGTTTTAATTTTTTTGGTTTTTTAGTACTTTTAATTTAATTTTTGGCGTGTACCCAAATAAATACCATCCATTACAAAAAGTCTCTATACATAATTTACTTTGTATGTATTTTTGTAATATAATAATTATTAAAATAAACGTAAGTAATAAAATTAATTTTTAATGCTTTATTAATAAAATAATAAGTTAATAAGAACTACAAAATACAACAATGGTTATTGCAAATATTTGTTTGACTACTTTGACTCTAAGACAAGTTGTGGGCAGTTTTTACTTTCGGAGGCATGTCCGCTAAAGGCTTTAAAAATTTGAATCTATTGATAGTGGATGGATCGGCATTTTTACCCTAATATTGTAAAAAACAGTTTTGGGTAAGTATTAAAAAATAAAAAGGGCAGATACACGCAAATTTAGTTTGACAATGGATGATCTATGATGTGCTGTAGCATCTCCAAATTCCTCTGAAATATCCTGATTTGTAACCAATTAAACATTTATGGGAAGAACTGAAGCGACACGTATGAACAGGTTTCTAATAAAAAAAATAGGCCCTTAGTACAATTTAAGTACCAAATTTTTGAAAATTGCAAGATTTTGCATAAAAACACCGAAATTTGCATTGTTAGCAAAACTCCCGCGAAATTATTTAAAACGTACGTCACGTACGTAGTTGTACGATGCCTACGTCACAAAAGATCTTATAAGTTACGACATCCCTTTTCTATGGTTTTGTTTTTTTGTTGACATATTTATTTAACGTCACTCCACAGGTAACGCTTTTAACATAAGCACTGGCAACATTCTCGAGTGGTTTGTTAAATAATAGTTTTTTAATATAACTTACTTTTGCTAAGACCCTAATCATTATATATAATAAAACTAAGTTGATAAAATGTGCGTGCCGAAAAACTTAAAAAGGAGTCCCGATACGATAAAGGGACTTATATAGTGTGATAGCCCTTTATCCCCCTCGAACAAGAAAGTTTCCGTTTTACCATAAAGGGCGTATTTTTACAGATATAAGGACTCTTCCAACCCTTCAACTTGGAAATTAAGTGTAGTGGCGCCATCTGTTGTCGAGTATTTGAACTTCATTCAGAACAACGGTTATTTGGGTTGCGTTTCGAAAGGCGCTGCAAGCAATTGCAGCATGTGTAGTAATGGCAAGAAATTTTAAATTCCAATTTCAATCAAGTCTTAAATTACATTTGTTACTATATTAAAGTTATTTCATTTTGTGTATTTATACAGCAGTAGTTAAGTTTTATTTTGAAGTTAAAGCGATATAATTTTAGTTATTCATTATCAATATAAAAGATTGCATATATACGTATATATATATATATATATATATATATATATATATATATATATATATATATATATATATATATATATATATAATATATTTATTTTACATATAGTTATTATTTACTACCACGTAATCTCATATCAACTCCCGAGCGAAGCCGGGAATCATAGCTAATAACAAATAAAATTACAGAAGAATTAAGTTTTAAAGCTACCGGACAGGTTGCACGAAATTTTTATAGCGAATGGGGGACCAACGACATATTTTGGGTTAAACTCTTATTTTCAGATAAATAAATAATAAATATTGTTAAGTCCCTGGGTACTTTCTTGGCACCATTAACATTAATTATGCATTTTAATTAATTACTTTATTGGTTTAAAAAGTCAGTAGCCATAGGTGTTTACTAAGTATTTTTCTTAATTTTAAGTGCCCAAAGTATAGTTCCAAATTATAGAATTACATTGACAGATATTTAATAATTACTTTTAAGATTTTTATAGCAACGCAGGTTCAAATATCGTTCGACATACAACAGCCTACTAGTTTTGAATTTCAAATTTTACATAAATAACTTTCTAACTATAACTTAGTGTAATAATATATTATTTCCACATAAAGTCGAAGAGAAAAAATTGCAACCTCGAGCTAAATTCTAGAGCTTTTTTGCTTTGTGTAATAAATAAATATTTTATTTTTTACTAGTCTTCAAATATCTACTTAATCATATTTTTTTATAGATTTCTTTATTTGGATAATTTTAAGTACTTAAATGACTTTTGTACTGAAAGTATATGTAACTGTTTAATAATTTTTGCCTAAAGGATCTTACACAAAAAAATATCTTACATGTCCAAATGATCCAAATTTGCGTAGAAAGCTGAACATTATAATTTAAATAACTTTTAGACTAAATAGTTACTTAAAAACATTGTTATACTTTTACTAGACAATGTATGTTAAGAATGTCTTTTCTGGTTCCTCATTAATTACACACACTTAAACATATTGTTAGGATGATTTTTGTGTAGAATAAGAAGGTAATTATTATAGGAAATGTTTTATATATTTTTACACGTATAAATTAAACGTTTAATTACAAATTATTTGTTGGGTGGAATATTTTACGCATAATACCCGCCAAAATAAAACTATAAAATCCATGTCATGTGTATTTTTACACAGAATCTCAAATTCTATTATAAATTAACTTAGCTTTAGTGTTTCTTTAATTACATACGACACACACTATTACAATTTTATTTATTTCATACCAATCACTTAATATAGAATAATTAACTACACATTTATACATAGGTACAAAAATATAATAAAGACATGGATTTATAGCGACATCAGTAAGACAAAAATGTTTATTAAAGAGTACCTTATCTTTTAAGTTTTTGTTTATCTATAAAATGGCGCCCCCAGCTTTGCGGTATCTGTCAAAATAAAAAAGTTATGATTTAAATAAATTTTAAGTTTTAGGTAAAGTGCCCTCTGGCGGTATTTAAAAAAGTACTTTTGTTTTAAAATTTCTAGAATCTGTAAAGCTCAATTTGTGTGCCAAATATCAACTGGATTGGTTAAAAAATAAATGTAATATGGCGAAAAAACCAAAATAAAAATTAAACTTTGACGGCTTGTAACTCGAAAACGAATGACATTTTGAAAAGAAATTATATGAAGCTCGACCCTTATTTTGTCAAGTAGAATCACCCCCTTAAGTTTCGTAATCGATTTTTGAATCACTCTGTATAAAGAGGTAAAGTTTGTAAGTATTGAAGACATCATAAAAAATATTTCTCAATCAGAAAGCTACACTATTAAGAAATGTTATAGGGTATATTTTACTATGATTAAACAAAAAGTTTAGATATTAACGCCCGACGAAGTGGTCACAGGTCGGCTATATTGGGTAAATTATATACTTTGTAAAGTTAAGTTTATAAGTTCCGATTAGTCGTGTAGTGTAGAATGCTCTGCCTGTCACGTGGGCGGCCCGGTATCGATTCTCTGGAAGGCAGATTTCTTTTCTTTTATAAAAAAATAGATTAGAAAAAAAAGCAACTAATTTACTTATTTTAAGTAGATTTTGATGAAGTTTTTTTAATAGATAGAGTGATTCAAGAGGAAGGTTATTATGTATAATTAGTTTTGGTTAGTTCTGGTTCTGGTTAGATTTCTGGTTAGTTCTAATTAAACAAAACGTTCAGAAAAAAAAATTAATTAACGCCCGCTACTCATTTCTACAATTCTAATGTACCTATTTTTTTCCTTTTTATGTTCTACCTTATAGGGGACCCACCAATCTTTAATGAGTGGCCAGCCATTTTTAGGGGTGGCCAGAGCCACCCCTGGCCTCCCCAGCCCTCACTGGCATCGCCACTGGTAATAAAGCTTGTCTACTTAAGTTCACACCATGTGGAAACCTTTTTAATATTAATTTTACGAAAAAAGGTATTTTTATAAAAAGTTTTGCATGGTCTAGAAATTAAAGTGCATCGCTAATACTACCACCAAAACTTATTTATTGGTACACCAATTATTAAATATAAATTTGTTGCTGTGGTATACGAGGTATGTCAAAGATATGAATTTTGCTCAGGAGGAAAAAAACTTTATTTTTCATAATATAGATTTTTTTTTATCAAGACAAGATGTTTAGGATTAAAAGTAACATTAAAAAATACAAACTTGTTTATTTTAAAAACATTTTTTTCCATTTTTTTTACGTTTACGGTATAAATTAAGTAATGTAATATGTAAAGAAAGCCCAAGAACTTTCAAAACAGCAAAAAGTCACAAAAACGCTCGTTGTCGCAGAAAAAATGATAAAACAAGTTTTTTTTAAACAACCAATTTGTCTATGGGAAAGCTATTTTTAATCCTTATTTTTGTGTACATACAAACGAATTAAGAACCTTCTCGTTTTTAAAGTCGGTTAAAAAGTAAAAATGTATATTGCACACTTTGAAACTAGGGCCCTTATATTTAAATTTTTCCAAATAACTTATTCCTTTTTATTAATTTCATTTTCATTTTTAAAATAGTGTTTGCGCAACAAGAATCTATCCACTACTCTCGGAGAGTAGGGGTGGCCAATACTGGTCTTGACTGTTTCTGAATATCAAAGGGTAAAGACATTTTTAATACTAATAATAGGTACCTACTTCAGTTATATAATTTTTAAAGCCGTTATTATAAGAGAAATATCAAAGAAGAAATAAAGTTAAGATTTTTAAAAGAGGCTTATTCCTGCTGCAAATTTGCTTTAAGTTCTTTATTTTTTTTGGTATTTTTTTAGCTATACAGGGTGAGCCTAAAAAAGGACCTAGGATTTTTTGTTAAACTAATTTTCTATATTACGAAATATAACGGTACTTTTCTCTTAAACAAAATTCATATTTTTTTACATACCTCGTACACCATTGCAAAAATTAATATCTGATTATTGCATTTTAAGTTTTAGATCATGCAGAACTTTTTATAAAAATTAACTTTTTCTCGTAAAATTAAGAATAAACAAGCTATCCCTATGGTGCAAACTTAAGTAGACACGCTGTATTTGCTGCTATAATTTATTAGAAAAAAATTGAAGAAGCCTTGTCTTTTATCGATAAATGACAACTATACTGGTTTTTTCATATGGTTAATCGCGTATGACGCGGCAAAACCTCCTATCTGCCAATCTTTCCAAAGATTTTGCAGCTTTACAAATTTAATTTGTGACATAAAAGTAGATATACCCATTTTAATAACAAAAATCCCATTTCTATATATGACCCCAAAAAATACATAATAATTGAACCAGTGGCAGAATAAAAAGTTTTTTTCTTCCATCAAAAAAATCACATTTCGTAGATATAGCCAGATCACCCGCGAAATAATATGTTGTCCTACATTACACACACATACATACTTTTTCAGTTAAAATTTGTATAACTTTTCTAATTTTTTTGATCTTATACAGAATAAGCAATATTTAAAGGTATATTGGTCAGTTAAGCAACAAACCACAAAGGAAACACGATTAGTCATCCCATCCGAAATGTTTCCATGCCGGCATTCGCGTTAGACCGTCTCCTTCCACACATTGCCTATGAACAAATTCATTTAGCTGATTTTGTATATGTATGTTAGTAACCTTATACATATTTTAATTATGTTTTTTTTAAATTATTATTTCGCTAAAGTCTGGTTTATTTCGGTTTGGTACATTCTTGTTTCGACACCTAATAAAATTTTACCTGACCCTTTTTTTCTAGTTTTGACACCTCGGCAAAAATTTATAATTATCGTTTCTCGTTTGGTACCCTAAAGGTGGGAATATAATTCTTTAGTGGATTTATAAAGTGTGTAGTATAGACTTGGGTCCAATTAAAGAATTTTAAAAAATGCGTTGCTTACCAGAACTAACCATACTTTGCAATAAAAAAAACTATTGTAATGCAATAAGATTGTCACTAATTTAGAAGTCTTTACACATCGGTTTTATTTAAATTCGCATTTGGCGAATGTGCATAACAGCGCTCACGTAAACTTAGAATAAATATGTCTGTCTAAATTATTAAAATATACAAATGTCCACCTTTAGGGTACCAAACAAGAAAGAATAATTATGCATTTTGTCCAGGGGACCAAAACAGAAAAAGAAGGGTCAGCTCAGGTGAAATTTTATTAGATGATGAAACCAGAATGTACGAAACAAGAAAACACCTTTTTAATGTTTAATATGCAGCTGTCATGCAAAAGAAAACCAATAAAGCTGCAATACAGATGTATCGAAGCAAGATTTAAACATGTTTATGAATGAGCGAACTGATGAATGAATATTAAAGGCTTATACGCAGAGTTTAACTAATAATAAACCTGAATTCTTTAACTGGATAATAACAGATTAAAAACTAGAATCTAATGGTATAATGGGCCATGTAAATAAATATAAGTAAAAAGTTCTTTTACATAAGATAGTTAAAGATATAATATGCAAATTTGCCTAAAAACAACCACGCCAATACTATAGTAATAGAGCACAGTAAAATAAGGCCAGGTACTAATAATACCGGCCTTATTTTGACATCTGAGCATGCACAGATTATAGTGGGATAAGGACTCCCTTAATAATGATAGTGCGCTTTATTTATGTCGGATTTCAAACGGTTGCCGAGCACAAAATCGAAAGGTTATTACAAGTAAAAATACTTAAAAACCTTGCTTTTTCAAATGTATTTCTTTAATGTAAAATAAAACCCTACAACACAAAACACTAAAGAAAAACAACTAATATTTTTTCCCTTGTTTTAGGTTAATGGTACTGCCAACATTATTTGCAATATCTCTAAATTATGGGTACAAGCACTATTTAAATAGGGCCGGTATTAATAAAACCCAAGCTTAATAAGGCAACGTGCAATAATTCTCTAATAACTTTATTCACCTGGCTTCAAAACATAGATAGTTAAAAAAAGTAAAACCTATATCTACGGGGTCTAGGAAATTTTAACGTGCCTGTTTCTTAGAATAAAAAAGAAACCAAAACCTCTAATGGACGACACTAGTGAAAATGTATTTTTTCTTGCGTGTAAAAAATATTTTCTGATGCATTGGAGACGTTTTTCAAAGTTTTAAAAACATCAATATTGGTATAAAAGTTATTATAAATAAATAGAGTTTAAAAAAACTAAAACACACGTTTTTGAAGCACATCGAAGTAAAATGTGAAAAATAATTTTTGAAATAATCTTTAAAAAATATTGAACGAAAAATACTAGTATGACAAAATAACTTTGCGTTAGCTAGTATCTTCTTTGCTAGTATTCTTGTAAAAAAGCGTCGAGCACTCAATATACGAAAAATATGGCACTAGCGCCACATGCTCTTTTACGATAACACTAGTATTTTTTTTATTATAAGGAATATTTTACAACGTTATTTCTTTGTTCATTATTGTTTAGCAATTATTTTAAATCTTAATTTTTACTTTTCACTTTAATGTGCTTTTAAAGCGTATTATTTAGTGTTTTAAACTATAGGTATGTATTTATTTTCCACTTCTTAGTTCGATTTATTGTCTAAAAAATATGTTTTTGTAAATTCTTGACATTAGTATTGTAAATTTTCAACAGGGGGTGTAAGTACTACCGGCAGGATGTATAGTAAATTTCTTACAGGAGGCAATACAGTTGGAGGAAAAGTTACATACATACATGCATACAAGTGAAGCTAAAAAGAATTATTTCACAGTGAAATAAGGCCAGGCCCTAATAATACCGGCCTTATTTTGACATCCGAGCTTGCGCAGATGCATGGTAGGATAGGACTCCCTTAATAAGGATAGTGTCTGGCTTTATTTTTGGTTCGCTTTTGGGTCGTGCCTTATTTTGGTCTTATTTTAACTTCGGAACTGTTCGTATAACCGAACGGCTGCCGACCACAAAATCTAAAAGTTTTTGGAAGTAAAATAACTTAACAACCTTGCTTTTTAAATGTATTTCTGCAATTGTGTAAAACAAAACTCTACAGCAAAAACAATAAAGAAAAACTACAAAAAAATCCAATTTTTTAGGTTAATGGCACTGTCAACATGATTTGCAATAACTCTAAATTCTATACTGCTACTCAAGATCTATTTAAATAGGGCTGGTATTAATAATTGCCGAGCTTAATAAGGCAACTTGCAATAATTCTCTATTAAAAGCGTGTTAAAAATAATATTTATTATATTTTTAAGACTTTATAGTTATAAACTTAAGACGGTTAAGATACATGTACAGATAAAGTTTTTCTTATTTTTTATTGTAGAATTACCCCGTAAAGTTTGTCGCTTGAATTACTAAGCACCCTGTATAGGGTATTTTATTTAAATTAAGGAAGTTAAGATAAGGTTATATTTTAGGCGTAAGCCTCCCACTGACTTTATAGTGTTTCCAAATTTCCTTTTTTCGAGAAATTAATCGCAACAGTTCCTCGCGAGGTATCCTGTATCATAACTAACCAGAACTAAACAACCACCAGTAGTCCGATTATATACTTTTCATAAGATTTATACACATACTATTTTTTCTCTAATTTAAATAATTCTTTATTTTTTTAGTTTATTAAGTATAAACATAATTATTATTAAGCTATTATAATAAAAAAAAGTGTATATAGAATAATCATAAAAATAATTACAATAAAAAATTAACTAGCATAAAAAGAAGTAAAGTAGTTTTAGTCGGTCACATGTAATGTTCTGTGTTTCTTGCGTCTTGTTTTCTTCAACTCTATTTTTTAGTTTTTTGTTTTCTAATTCTCCTTTGTTTAAAGTAAAAGTTAAGATTACTGATGATTTTCCTTTTTTTTACGCGTGTTTTCTTGATTTTAAAAAAGGTAATATTTTTTATGGTGATTAAAAACTACTTTGTTTTGGGTGATCTTTATTTTAAACAAAGATTCTGATTTCTTGGCTTCTGTTGGCCAAGCTGTTGAGGTGGAAGGAGTGATGTCACAATCACCTTACGTAATCTTCTAGAGAACTTATGTTGGATTTTTGTTTTCTTTGAATGTATTTTTTTTGTTAGCTGGGCAGATCATATCTAGTTGCATATTTATGATGAGAAATATCATATTCATATTCTTCGTTAATTTGTATAAATCCCAAAATTTAGCAACTATAGGATAAAAGACAAGCAACAAGCCTTCAGTATCGTATAATTATTTATGTAAGGTGATAGTACATTTTTCCAACGCAAATACAATGTTTACATAATAAAGCTTAATATTTATGAAACCAAGTTTAAAATTTAATTTTTTCTATATTTGTTGGCTTAGGACATATTCCTTATAATAACTGCTAAGAAAATTATAGTAAAAATGCAATTTTATAACTCCCCTTATTAATTTAGGGCTGTTGTAAAAGACACACATACTTACAATAAGATCCATTAAAGAGAGAACTGAAAACATGGAAAAAAATACCGAAGTGGGTGTTGACATTGTCCAAAGAAATAACGCGGATATCTCCCACTTATATGACTTAATAATAATAATAAACTGTGACGCGGAAAAGACTGGACGTCCAAACGATGACGCCGAAACGACGACGCCCAAACGTCCCATATCGCCCATTCACCATAATACAATTTTCTTATTATACAGCGTGTCTAATAAAGTCTGCACCATTAGGACAACTGATTTGATATTAGTTTTACAAAAAAGTATTTTTTATAAAAAGTTCTGCATGGTCTAAAACTCAAAATGCAATCATCAGATATTAATTTTTTGCAGTGGTATACAAGTTATGTCAAAAAATATGAATTTTGTTCAAAAGAAAGTACCTCTATTTTTAATAATATCGAAAATTTGTATTGGGAAAAGATGTTTAGGATAAAAACAACATTTAAATATGCAAACTTGCTCATTTTCAAGAAAAATTTTTTTTTTGCAATAACGAACGTTTCAGACTTTTGCTGTTTTGACAGTTCTTAAGCGTTTTTACATATTACATTTCAAAATAAGTATGCACTAGTGTACAAAATTTTTACCGTTACCGCATAAAAATTAAGTAAAAAAAGTTTTTCCCAAAAATAAAGAAGTTTGCATATTTAAATGTATATTTTTTTCCTTAATGCTTTTCGCAATTAAAATTTTTAATATTATGAATAATAAAGGTACTTTCCTCCTAAGCAAAATTAATATTTTTGACATACCTCATAAACCACTGCAAAACATTATTATTTGATGATTACATTTTGGGTTTTAAACCGTGCAGCAGCTTTTTATAAAGAATAACTTTTTTTGTTAAAATAATAACAAAAAATTGTCCATATGGTGCGAACTTAAGTAGACACGCTGTATATTTACAATGATTTTTTTATATTTATTACAACATATATTACAAAGCTATAGGTTATTTACAAAATAATAGTGGCATTATTAATCAAAAAAACTTTTGTTAAAGTTTGTAAATAACCTATAGCTTTTCGCCAAATATTTTTGTAACCTTTATGAACGAAATTTTAATTGTTGAATTTTATTCTTAATCGCAATGAAATCAATTTTCCGAAGGTCAATACCCAAGCAGCAAGCTGACGTCATTATGACGTCATTGTTAAGTCATTTTTGGTCAAAGGACGTCACCAGACCAAAATTATGACGTCATTTTAAGGTCATTTCAATGACGTGTTTTTGACGTCGTTGAAGTGACATCTTTTCGACGTCATTTTTTCGTCATTCTAGCTCATAAAAATCTAATGACGTCAAACCCGCCAGAAAAATTTTGTGACATATGATTTGTGTCGAAATCCAACCAAAATATCATATGACAGAAAAATAGAACTAATAGTTTTACAAAATTGAAATAGGAAAATACTCTCCCGATAGATGGCGTAATGGACAATAAAATACTACGTTTATTCCACATCTTCGTCTGTTATCGCCTACACTGTACCGATGAGACCAAAATAGTTCAAGACCGGTCTGCGGTTGGTTATCTCAATTAGCTTTGAAAGAAATATCTTCGGCTAGTGTAAAAATCTGCATCTGCAGGTTGGAAAATGTCCCGAGGAATGCGACCTTGCGGTGCAAGGAAATTGCAAGCAGTAAGGAGTTTTTTCCTATTTCAATTTACAAATAAAATATCGTATCAATTTAGCTTTAAAAAAAAGTAAATACGTCATTAACGGGACGTAAATACAAAGCAAGTATTCGAAACCTGTCATGAAAAAATGTTTTCACAATCCGAATACTGGCCAAAAAACTATTGAATTTAATACCAAATACCAAACACACGTATATGCATATTCGAATACCTGCCAAATATATTTTCTAAATATTATTCTGAATACCGAGTTTTCGAATACTACTCTGCAACAATGTTATTAATATTTTTACATTTTCTTCTTATTTTTATAATTTAAAATCACATTTTAGGGAATTTTTTCTTGTCTCATTATAATCTATTTATGGCCTGGCATTTACACTTCGCAAAAATATTTTTGCGAAGATATAATTTAAGTAAGTAATAAAAGTCATTTTAGTCGGTCGCATGTAATGTTCTGTGATACACTTTTTATGACATGCTAGAAGACAAATACAAACACTAATTAGATTAAATGACCACGACTGCATTTTATGTACAACAAATATGTCAACAAACCTATATTAAAGTCGAATTAGAATGTCAAGAATATCGGAAGCAATATAAATACGGTACCTCAAGTTTAAGAACAAATTATGGTTTTACTCTTTCTTATACAGTGACCGGCAAAATGTTCGCAACATATGGGAAATTTTTTTATAAAGGGAAATTCCGAACTTTTTTGGCCTCTGCATGTCCGATAACCTAAAGATCCATTTTGACATATGTCATGTAAACAGAGGTATGGCGGGAAATTTTAAAAAACCAGGTTGAAATCACGAAAAGTGGGATTAGGTTACAAAATATTAAAAAACCGGTAACTACGCACTTTTTACGTTGGAGTTTTTCGTGATTTCAACTTGGCTATTACAAATTTCCCTTCATACCGCTGTTTACATGAAATATGTCAAAATGAATTTTTAGGTCATCGGACATGCGGAGGCAATTGCCAAAAAAAAGAATTTCGCTTAATAAAACTAATTTCTTTATGTGGAAACTTTTGACGTTCACTGTATAACGGAGTTTTCTTTAATAAAAAAATCCCATATATTGCGAACATTTTGCTGGTCACTATATATCATTTAAACAAAAAGCATACAGTTATTTAAGTAACATGCTTGTATACATAAATGTGCTCCTAATTAACTTCACCTACATAGTACTTAACTCTATGTTTAATTTCGGGAGGTAATCAAAATAATGTCACAGTTAACATGTTGGATAATTAAAACTGTAAGATGTTCCTCTAAATATTTGGTATGTTACGATATATTTTATGTTGAAAGGTCCTAATTATTTTCAAAATTATTTTTAAACAATTCTGGCCTAATTTAAACACTTGTACAGAACCGTTTAAGATGCAGTTTGTATTTGTTTGAAATTGCTTAAGTCTGTACCTACATATGCAAATTCTGAAATGTTTTAAAAATATTTAAATAAATGTATTGTTATATTAGCTGATTTCACCTTTAAAAACCGAATAGCGAGTCTTGTCAAACATGATTTTTACTTTAAAAGCAACTACCTTGAAAAGTCGGTAAAAAATGACGTCTTTATAATATTACACCCCTTTACTATCACATCTCTCAACTATAACATTTTTCAAAATTGATCTGTCAAAATATCAAGCATACCATTGGTAAAATACCACAAGTCAAACTTTTAATATTAAATTGACAATTGTTTAAAATAAATCCGTCGAAAACATAGATAGGTATCTCACATTTAGATACACAGAGCCACAAGCGTCTAGAGATCGACCACCGGCTTTTCCGTCCGACCAATCAACGAACACTGAAACTCACGTGATGCATAAAACGTCTTTGAAACTTGAATTACAAAAAATTCGTTTTATGTTAACTGGAAACATTATTTAAATATACCTATTTTCATATAATAGTGAGTCCAGTATTTTAACCAAACCTAAAAATAATGAAATATCCTCCACAGACCACAGTATAAAGCACTGGAACCGGTAATTTGACTGGTTAGTAGCTCTACAGACGGTCATGCAAAACTGTTACATTGGGGTGGTCATGGTTAGTTCTGGTTAATTAAATTTTTTTTTAATTCGCTTTATAAGGAAATAAAAAAAAGATTTAACTAACTAGAACTAACCATGACTCCCCACCCAAT
Source organism: Listronotus bonariensis (assembly GCA_014170235.1). NCBI lineage: Eukaryota > Metazoa > Arthropoda > Insecta > Coleoptera > Curculionidae > Listronotus > Listronotus bonariensis. The sequence goes on from JACEGR010004548.1 coordinate 62,356, forward strand.
GTTATAGTTTTGTAGGACCGTCTGTGGCGCTTCAAACCAATCAAATTACCTGTTCCGGTGCTTTTGACTGTAGTCTTTGGATAATAATTTAATAAAGTTTGGTTAAAATACTGGGCCCATTTTTTAAATAAAATTAGATTTAAATACCTATTGTTTTCTGTTCAAATAAAATGAAATCTTTTGTAATTTAAGTTTCACGTGTTCTAAAGTTTTTTAGCAGTTTATTTAAGAATGAAAAAGTGATGGTGACTCAGACATGCAAAATACGTTTTTATTTATGTTCAGCACTTAAATTAAGGGTAAATTTTGCTTTAGCATTTACCAATATATAGTACTTTGCAAAAATTTTTGATTTTAGATTCCGATATTTTAAGGTTAGAATTTAGCATATATCACATATCCGTCCAACAACTTTTAAGAATGGCATAGAAAACATTTTAAAAAATTGGCCGCTAACCTATAGTGATAAAAAGCACTAAAAAAAGGAGTTAATAAAGGATTATGGTGGCTAAATTAATTATATAAAATTCAGCTAGAGAAAAATTGGACATTTACATATCATTACACATTTATAGTTCAGAACATATTACAGAGAGGTTTAAAAACAAAATTTAAAATGTTACAACAAACGTTACAATAAATAACTGAAAATCTCAAAAATGTTGTAAATAGTTTACCAAAAATGTGGTAAACAGTTTACCTAAAAACTTATTGTAAACTATTTACCACATTTTTGGTAAACTATTTACCACATTTTTGAGACGCAATCATTGGCCCAGTTCTCGTCTGGCGTCTTGTTAAGATTTTATTTTATTAGATTAAAATAATTTCAACCGAGTGCCAATGAACCTTTGTTTATAGATTGAAACCTTTGTATTGTAAGTAACTTAATATTAAATATTTCATTATTTTATTTCTTTTAAAGTAATATTAACTTTTATTATATTGTGTCAGAGCAGAATAGTTCTACATAATAAAAGTTTTAATTTTTATAAATTGGTAAACAAACTTTTAATTTTATTCTGGGAAAAAGCCAAATAATATTTTCTTTATAAGCTTTGGTTATTAAAAAAAATTATCAACCTTCGAAAATTCTATCTAGTGCGGAAAAGCGACACTTTCAGAACTAAAATGTAAGTAGGCAAATACAGTTTTTGTTTATTAATGTAAAATAAAAACAACGAAAGTGTCGTTATAAAATATTACCCATTTCTAAAGCAACCATGAAAAGCAGAAAATAATTGTAAATGACAATGACTGCAGTGGTAATTGCATTAGGTTAAATTTTATCGCAGCAGTAAAAGACTTCTTGGAATCTAAAAAATAAAAAAATAACCATTGTAACGTGGAAAAATGCATTTGTAGTGAGAACTTGTCCTAGTTGCACATTAAGAAATATCAGCACATACATCAGAAGGTCGTTAACGCATCATAACAACTCATTGCGTACACTATTGTTTTCTGTTTTTATTTTTATCGTATTTTTAATACAGAAATATTTTTTATTAATTTTATATTTCTATATATATATGTATTTAAATAACCAATTAACAATTGAAGTTTAAATAGGGATTAATTTTTTCAATCACAAACATAAATTAACAGTATTTTTTATTTTATTATTTAAAAGAAAACTTAATTTCTCACATGCATATCATTTCATATCATAGATAATTTTATAGAGAATACGAATAATTAACAAAATTAGGCACTTCTATTTAAAATAAAAATGTTGATGGTACTTCCGGTTAAACCGCAAGTGGTTTTGAGGTTGTGATAATGTTGAAAAATGTCAATTCAAGCTATTATATTATTTGTAAAATTTAAGCTCTCTCCTATCGGCGGTACATGTTTAATTCATGGTGATTTTTGCAAATAAGATTAGGAGTGTAAACTATATTGTAATTGCAATAATATATTGCAAATTTATATTGCAAATTTAATGTGACTCATCAACGGGTTGCCCACTATGTATGTATTTTTAATTGTTAAATGTCTTGAATTTCCATTGTGGGATAAAAATGGGTAATTTAAATGTTAGGTAATATTGTTGCACAAAAGGTTTCGTCAGTGTTACACACAACTGGAACTTCAAGAATTTTTAACATCTGGTTGGTTTTTAATAGCTGATAATAATAAAATAAGATGAGAGCATTTAGTTCTTTTATTTTGCAAACATAAACTAAAATGAATTATTTAGAATATGAATTTTATTTATAAAGAGACTACGTAGTATGACATTTTTAAATTAGGACGGTATTTTAAAATTAAATTATTGTTTGTTTACTGCTTTACAACATTGTGTATCATCGCTTATTTTTTAAAAACTGTTGCTTACAGAGCAAGTTTTTGTGTATAAAATAAAGGATAGTTAACTCATTTAATCAAATGGTACATACAGGAAGGCACAAAAAAGTAGCTACCTTTCAGAGACATTCAAGGTACTGTGGGTGATGATTTTTAGTAAACACATTAGAACTTACATATAATATGAACGTTTTATCCTAAGACACCCCAAAACCGAGTTATATTGCAAAATTATTCTTTAGACTTGCATGGACATATTTCGAAAACTAATTGAGAAAGGTATATAAAATTTGGTATTTTTTTAAAAGGTTTTTAAAAGATATTTTGAATGATAAAATAATATATAGGTCGTTCCATTTAAAAAAATCATACTTTTTGTCGTACCTTGTTCATCTCAAGAGATAACAAAAATCTGATTACTGTTTCAAAACTACAGAATTAATTCAACAAACTAATATTCTGAATAATTTTGTATAATAAAATATAAAAAAGTTAAGGGGTGTAAATTTGTAACTTGACACCCGGTATCATTAATTATATTATTAGGGTGTTCATATACATAAAATCCCAAGACTGGACCAAAGAGATAAAGAGGCTACTAAACATAATATTATTTGGCTTTTCTCCAGAATAAAATTATTATTCTGGAGAAAAGCCAAATAATATTTTGTTTAAATTTAATCACCCAGAAAACAAATAAAGCATAAGATAAAAGGCTTGGTTTTATTTTATTGTCATCCGGTGTATTTAAAAAATTATCTAGGTATAGATAAACAGGGTGTTCCTACTCTATTTATACACGAAATACCTTCGCCCCTGTACAAGATACAAAAATTAAAATCAAATAAAAAAATTATTTGGATACACTCCTTTTATTGACAGTACCAGTAAAAATACTAGGTGTCTCAAAAACAGTTATAAAGTAGTTTTTTTTTAATGAAAAGCCATGTATATTTTAACAAATTTTATAATAGGTAAGTCAGCTATTAAGTTTATTTTTAATACATAGTTACTTAATTAACCTAAAACCAAGCATAATTGGCATAATGTGGTTTTTAAGGTGCAATTAGGTAAATATGTTTCCAAAATAAACTAAATTGCAGACATACCTATTTGTAGTTCTTACAATAGAAGGTTATTAATCACATGTTAGTATTTTATTTGTCACTCTAACAGTAACAAAATTATTTAAAACTATTTATAATCAAAATATTACCTCACCTTTAAACTTTATGAGTTTATCAGCATACTGCTAATATTTCAAAAACCAGCAATAATTGACGTGTAGTGGGCTACACACTTTTTATGTAAAAATTGATACGAAGAGTGTTTTAGTTTAAATAAAACCTACTTGACAATAAACATTATGTTTTGTGACACCTTGTATATTAACTACTACTGTCAATAAAAAGACTATAATAAAATTTAAAAAATATATATCTTAGGTTAATTTTTGTACCTTGTACAGGGGCAAAGTTATTACATGTATAAATAGAGTTGGGACATACTATAGATCATCTTTTAAAATCAACTGCACTGAATGAATAAGAATTATGCGTGTACAAAAATGATGCACATTTTACTAATTTGTCTTGTACAGAAAAGGGTCCAACATTTTGAAGTATAGAGTGCTGACAAATACAAATATAATAACTACTGTTTTCTTAACAAAAAATGTTTTTGTAGTTACCGAAATAATACTTTGACATTTTATTTAACATAAAAAATAATACTTTTAAGGGTTTATTGTTTTTAGAACTAAAACGTTTTTATTTTACTCAAAAAAATGTCAAATAGACATTTTATAAAGTATCTTCGCTTTTGAACAATAACATGGTACATTAAAAATATGTCTATTATATTCTTAACACAAAGTTCAGTTTTTGTTTAACGAAATGTTATTATTATTAAAAGAATTATATCCTGTTCAACAGTTCCGGGTACCGGTATATTACAAACATATTTTAGGTATGTATATCAAACGTCATAATCTTATTTAGTTAGTTTATTTACAAACCATCTAATTGTTTAGACTTTGTACCACTTACTTAAAGCGACTTAAAAATTTATTTATAATCACAAAACAAATACTGTTATAAACGACTAATTAGGAAGAGGTTTAAGCTAATTGTAATCATCATGCTTATTAAAGGCTCTGTAAGCAAAATTAAATTTGGTTATGGTAGGAGGTAAATAAAAAAATGCGGTATTTGACATAATATCAACAAATTTAGTTTGTTTGTAGTTTTATATTTATGTCGTATGTAATTTTTTATTAATTATACATATTGGACTTGGAGATGTCTGAGCCTGTGTTACCAGATTTAAAATAAAAATAGATTAGAAGTAAACAATAACTGCCAAATTGGTACAAATAAACCTAATAACAAAAAGGAATATTTAGCCAAAATATAAAGTTACCATTAACAAGGATACCAATATACTACAGTGACCAGCTAGTGATCACCTCTGCATGTCCAATAACCTAACTTTGCATATGTCATGTGAACAGCAGTACGGCGGGAAATTTCAAAAACCAAAATGGAACCACGAAAAGTAAGATTAGATTACAAATAATTGAAAAAATTTAGAGTAAAAAGTACTTTGAATTAAATTCTAGCCCCAAACAAACAAAGTTTAAAGCATGTGTTTTTAACAAGGTAAATTCGCAATAATTAGTTCTTTTACAAAGTACAAATGTACAATTTTATTTACTAAACTAGCTTAATTTGTTTATGTTAAAAGAGACTTTTTGTTTTTTTGACAACTAGAGCATTTAATTTAAAAAACAGGTTTTTGCCAGTACACCCGGTGTTGTAATGGTTTATTTCTAAAAATCGTTTCATTAGTTTACCCAAAATAAAAATTAAAATATTTAGAAATGCCAAACTTATTGATCTCAATTATGTTTTACTTATAACGGAAGACGAGTTTTCACATTTTGTGCATAAACTTAAAAATTACCCCTTAGTTTATTAATTTATTTTCTTGTTATTTACATCTATTATTTTATTACTTTAACAAGTAAAGTAAACAGGTTACTATTTTATTTTAATTAATTAAAATATAGTTAATTTTTACTATAACTCATTAGCAAATTATTTCAACGAAAATAAAAATACAATCTAGAAATTAAATGTGCATGGAATGTGAAATTTTAATTTAACCTGCTTTTTTCAGTTGTCACTAGAGCCTACTTAAAAAATCCATATTAATTTCTAGCTTGTATTTTTACTATGGGTATTGTAATTCGCTTATAATTTACCTATGGTAAGAAGTCAAAGAATTAGTAGACTGTTAATTTTTTACTTGTTGAACGAATAAAATGATAGATGTAAATGATATTAAAATGAATCAATAAATTAAGGGGTAATTTTTAAGTTTGTTCACAAAATGGGAAAACTTGTCTCCAGTTATGACTAAAACATGATTGGTTTAGGATATCGGACAAGCAAACGCATATTTGTTTTAAAAGTATGTAGTTTTCTTATCTAAAATACATGTTGTTTTAAAACAAATGTAAAGAACGTGAATCCTTGTTTAAAATTAATGGTAAAATACTTAATAATATTTTTATTTTTTAAACTAAAAACAATAGGAAAATATTATTTAAACTACTTAGTAATGTCAAATAAAGCAATAATACAATCGTGTGTAACAGAAGACCACTGAATAAATTCCTAAAATGATTTTTCCCGTCCCGACACGTAATGATTATCATTTATTTTTATTATTTAAAACTATTGGATTTTTGGAAAAACAGGAAAGACCAAAAAGTTTATAAATAAACTAGGGTAGGTATCCATTTTTTTTTAAGTTGTAAGGTTTTTGTAGATAGGTTGATAAACCATATTATATGGATAGACTAAAATGTCTTATTATTATATTATCTAGTCACGAACTAAGTTTTCTGTGAAAAATAGTTCTTGTAATCGTGAAAATCTAGTTTCTGGTATTTTGGATTCAAAAAAAGTCAGAAAGTAACTTTTTAATAATCCCCACTTAAAAATTGCAATTTTTATGAACAAAAAAATGAAGAGAAAAAAACGTATTTCAGCTATAACTAAAAAATATTGAAGCTGGGTGAAATTTGGAAAAAGTTTTTTTCTTTTATGCTGCATTTTTAACACTTAAGTAACTCTAACCGAACAAAAACGTCTTTATTGCATTTTTTTGCCGAGGTGAATACAAAATATTTTTCTGTCACTGTTCTCCACAGCTTTATTGCAAACTATTCGGTCTCTATAGCTTTAAATTACAAATACCAACAGGACAATAAAACCTCTTCATAATTTACAAGACAAATAAAAGAACGGGTTATTGTTTTAGGGCCACTTAAAATATTTTTATGTGTAGAGCTCAACACCAAACAATATAACTTAAGTATAGTATTTCAGTAATTCAGAAAAACATTTATTTTTTTGCTCGTCCCATAATATACTATTATTTAAAGGGTTTGTTTGTTCCATTATTTTATTCTCTTTTGGTTCTAAAAAAATGAAAATTGAATAGCACACAATTGTGTTTATATTATAAAATATTATTTCTTTTTTTTATTATAAAAACAAAATGCGAGGAAATAGTGAAATAATTTAGAAACTGTAATTTTTTGAAAATCTTCTTCTGTATTATTTTACACATTTTTAAAATTTGTAAAATAACTATCTCTATCATTTTTGTCGACTAAATTTTAAGGACCATTAAGGCAACAAATTTAAAAACAATTATTTTGTATATTCTAGTAAAAAATGTTTTGTATTTTTCGTCTTATTTTCACATATAAAATAACGAAAAATATTTTTTTAACTCATTTTAGAAAAATAATCTACTTGGCGGTAGTAGCTCCTTACAAGGACGCTTGTAATATGAATTAATTACAGATAACTCGTTTTATTTTTAAACAGAATATTCTTTTGATTTTAAAATAAAACAAAAATATTGGGTATATATATATATATATATATATATATATATATATATATATATATATATATATATATATATATATATATATATATGAATATGCAATATATCATCATACCATTATATAATGCTAAATCGTGTTCGATAAAGAAGTGTGACATGGTGCAATCCAAAAATGTCATAGAAGTACTTAATGCCAAAGCCATATTTTTGCGTGAAATTATTTAAAATAATTTTAAACCATTCTAATTTCGCGTCGAAAGAATTTCGTGTAGTAAAGTCACAAATGTCACTTATAAAGTATTTCAAAACCGTCGCAGGGGAACGTTTTAAAAAGGATTGACAGTTTATATGTCAAATGGGTTTTTAAGGTGATTTTTGTTAACTACAGTAAAATGGAAACATAAAAGAAGCTGATGTAACAGTATAGCACCCATTATACAATTACTAAATTTTAAAAAGAAATAGGTTAACTGTTGTAAAGAATTTTAAATTTTAACGGAAAATAAAATAATTTTAAAAGCATTTATTTTCGCGGCCTTATAAACAGTGACGTAAATGACAAAATCGTGATTTAAAAGAATTTAAAAAAAAAATTACGACGAAAATATGGCCCAAATTAGTGATTTGGTAGGGATTTAAAATTATAGGGTGTCCAGTAACTCAACCAACAAACCATAAGAGGTTATTCTAAAATTAAAAAAACTTTATATTAACATATGTCCTTAACGTCTTAGTTTTTGAACTGCGGGGTGTTAAAATTGTAAACAATTTTGTTTTTACAATATCTTTATACTAATTTAGATATTTTTAAAAATTTGAGGTATGCATTAGAAGACATTTTTTGGCATACAAGAAAAAAATTTCCAGTGTCGTCCATAAAGGTTTTAAGGTAAATATATTTAAGGAAAAAATGGTATGCCACTGCATTTTTTCTAAAATTAACAGATTTTTTAAAATTTCCATTTAGTTTGAAACAAATTTAATTTCTTAACATGTTTTATTTGGTGTACGGTTTTTGCGTAAAATAAATAAAAACTATTTCTCGGCATTTTTAAATAGAGATTTTTTTAAAGAAATGCAGTGCCGTTCCATTTTTTTTAAATAATTACGTCTGACGACATTGGTGAATTTTTTTGTATGGCAAAGAATGTTTTCCTGTTTAAAGGGGCTTAACCCATTTTTTTTAAATATCTGAATTGGTTTAATGGTAGGGAAGCCCAAGAGGAGGATTTCGGAATTTACTACAGCGCGGCAGATTAATATACCGGAGGATATCTTGTACCCGGTTAAGTACCTTCACCAAGTATGAGCCCCGTATACAGGGCCGATCGTAAAAACATAAATATATTCATCAGAAATGTTTCAGCGCGACAGATTAAGATAGGGTAAGTTAGTTACATGCTAAACAGTGTATATTCCACTAATCTGAATTTTTTTACGAGTAACGTTAACAAGGTGGAGGGCTATAAAGTTGTAAAAAAACGTCCTTTTAAGATTCTCGGTCGTGGCTTTTTTATTTTAAAGAAAATAATTTAATAATAACGAAAAATTTATACTCCGATACGATCCACACGATTTTCACAAACCAAAATATTAACACTTTTTTGACATATTTAAAAATCTATAGCCGCTTCCCTCACCGAAGAAAATGTATACATTATACAGCGTGTCCCAGAAAAGGTGTTACAAGAGGACAAATGGACCAAAAATTTTGGAATTTTAAATGTCCTTCTGGGAAGACTGGTCGCATGGTCCAAAACTGATAAATATAAAATTCTACTCCGATTGGTAATATACAGAGCGAGTTATAACTAAAAATAATAAACATTACCAAGAATAGCGTACCTTTATTTTTAAAAATTGAAAAAAATTGTATAAGTAAATGTTGTAGAGAATTAAATGTTATGTCAAAATTTAAAGTAATAGAATTAAAGTTAAAAAAATATTTTAGTCAATTTTTTACGTTATGCATTAATAGTTTATAAAATACGTGGCTTAATGCGTAAAAAAATTACAATTATATTTTATTTCCTCTCATGCCTTAACTTAAAATTTTGACATAAAATTCCATGTTCTTCAACATTTACTTATACAAATTTGATCTATTTTTATAATAAAAGTAGGTATTTCCTGAGTATTTTTATATTTTTATGTATAACAGGCCCTGTATAATACCAAATAAAGTAAAATTTTGTATTTATTAGTTTTGGACCATGCGATCAATTTTAAAAATTTAAGAATTTTTGGTTCATTTGTCCTCTGGAAACACCTATCCTAAGACACACTATATACCATTTTTTTCTTCTTATTATCTAAGCTGTGCAACTTAATAGGTCTTTATGATGCTCGAGTAAATACCTATTTAGCATTGTGAGCTCTACTACTATAAAAGTTATAAAAATACCTTTTGGTTTTTTAAATTTTTATCACTCTGTACTTCAGAAACTAAGACGTTTAGAACATATGTTCATATAATGTTTTTTTCTAATTTTCATTGTAGAATCACCCCTTAAAGTTTGTCGGTTGAGTTACTGGACACCTTGTATAACGTACCGGGACATCGCCAAACATAAATTGCGTTTTTGTCTTAAAGCTGTAATTTTTAAGTGCTGAGCCCTAATTTTATCGCTTTATTGACATAAAAATAGGCTTTAATATTAGGTTATTTTTTTTAATAAGAAGCTCCAAATCAAAACGCACTTTTTAATAAAACACAATTTTAAGATTATCTCACAATTATTATTTTTCATTTTATCATTTATTTTTATTTATGTTTTTTTAACCTAAGTATATTATATTAAAAACATATAAATTTAAAATATTTTATGGGAAAACTTTTAAAATTTATAAATAAAATACGCACAGTAAAAATTGTGAGACTATAAAAATTTAAAATTTATTAAAAACTGCGTTTTAATTTTGATCTCCTCAAATATGTATACAACTATTTTAGATAATAAAACTTGTATTCATTTAATAAGTAAGTCGGACTTTTAAAAGAGTGTAAATGAGTTTTAAAAAATAAAATTACACAGGAGAAGTGCATTCTAATTTTTATTTGTTACTTTCCATATTAAAAACTACCCTATACATAAGTAAAACCAATTGTAAAATTTGTCATTTGTAAACAACGATTTAAAGATTTTTTTTCTTTTTAATTTGTGCAACAATTTTAGCAAATTTAGTGTCGGTACAGTTATCCGTAATAAATTTAAAATTAAAGTACATTTCTGGAAAATATATTAGAGAAGTATTTTTTGAGAAATATAGTGTTATTGTAATAAAGCAAAAAAAATTAAAACACACCCACATTAAGTATTTGTAGATAGCTACTTTATTTTTTAATTTGCAGGGTATTAAATTATTTAAATTAAGAGCCAAAAAAAAATATATGTACATACAGAGTGTGTCTAAAGGTGGTAGGGAATGTATTGGGATAATGAAAACTGTAAGAGATTGAAATGGAAAAAGATGTAGGTCATTTAACTGCAAATTTAATTTCTTATATACCTATAAACACTTTTTTTGACAGAAACTTAGCAGCCTAATATTTGTAAATTAATATTTTAATGCATCGACGCACATCCAGGAAATATCCGTCTTTGTTTGGATACACAGGTTAATAAAACTTAGAAATACACTTTAATTGACTTTCTTAACAAGGTTTCTTAGTAGCAATTGAATGGCAATTTTTTGTAGAGCTAATGGCTTCCGCAGTCATGGCCCATTCGGGCCAAGAATTAATTTTTACGTTTTTAGACTTTAAAATAGACTATATCTATAAAGTGTTATACATCATTTTTAAGAGGAAAAACGTACTTTAAAAATGTGCTGAAAAACAAAAGGGCCGCCATAATAAAAACAAAAGTTAATGATGATATCTCAAATTCGAAACGTTGAAACTAAAAACTAAATGCAGGGCATAGATAACCTACAGTTATATCCACAATCCGCAGTGGCAAGAAGTATTTTTCGGATTCTTACTACCTCGCGCAGTAAACAAATCGAGGGTGGACAAACATGCACACTTAAAAGCCGTTTCAAAATACAAACACCGGTACCCCGTGCCCTCCGTCCGCGGTCTGACCGTAACGCTCATTAGTTACCGTACTCCTAATGGATAACCAGGACGGCGTCGACAAGTTCTTTCCGATAATGCGGATAGTCTGTTTGGCGCCAGGGTCCTTATTCTTGAAACTGGGGAACAGCGTTCTCGTGAGAAACGTGGGGGGAGGGAGGGAAAGTTCTCTCGAAAAGCTTAAATAAGTATTCTTGAACGCAAACGACTGCTCCCATCACGCGACTGTAAGGAAAATAGCCCGGAAAGTGAACGATCATTTTGGCGATGTGATCGAGTCCGTCCTCTTATGCTCGAGAATTAGGACCCAGGCGCTTTCACCCTCGATTTGTTCAACCTTTGTTTCGCGCAGGTAATAACATTGACCATCCGTCGAGATCAGTGATGCAGGGATTGCATTGCTCCTAAAAAGTAGTCCCAATAGTATTAATAAAATTAAAAAATAATAAAAAATAAAAATAATACAAAATACAGCTGTCATCAAGACGGCATTTAGGTGGTTAAATGACCTACAACCCCATTTAACCATTTTTCTATCTCTAATAGTTTTCAATATCCCAATACATTCCCTATCAATTTCGGAGTCACTGTATGGATGTTAAGTGTTTTCTTCAGGCTTTGCTTGAGGCTGTTTTAATCCTTTTTCTTAGGAATCTAATTGTTACATAAACAAGAATGGCATCTCACGCGTGTCTTTATTTGACAAAACAATTTGTGTATTTAAATTGGGTATGCTTTAAAAATTTTTAGTAGGCAACGCTTGCATTATGTAATGCACGAACTAGCACGAACCTAGAGTCAACTGATTTAAGTTATAGACTAAATGTTATTTCTCTTTTTTTTGCTAGCTTATCAAAAATATAGTAAATATGTGGGAATAATACTAGAAGATATTACTGCTTTAAATTTTCATATTTAATATTATCATACTTTTAATTTTCTTTACTTACCTAACTACTTAAATTAAATTTGTATCCGTAAAATTATCCTAATCCAAAAAATAATTATACATATAACCCAGAATTTTTCCTGTATAAAATTAGCAGGGAGAGACAGACAAACATATCTTTGATGACGAAATTGTCAAGATGGTTGATGCACGCTAAATTCAGAAAAAAATTGATTTGGTTGGCCATATTTCCGAAACTAATAAAGTTAGACTTTTTTATTGTTAATATATGTAAAATATATACTTTTTATCCTACCCTGCATATCACGAACATCACCATTAAAATCTTTTTTTTTTAATATTTGACTGAATATTGTATTTTTAAAACAAAATCACACATGATTTTATTTTTGCTGTTTAAAATTTTATGGACTGAAAACAAGGGGCTTTTCTTGCTCTGCTTTTTAAAAAGTAAAAAAGTTTTTATTCCTACCAGATTTTTGTGAGTCATTTTTACTATTGCATCTAGGTGGCCATGATCCGTTATTTTTAGTCGGATAGCAAATAAATTGGTATCGTTAGATTCGTCAAAAAATTACAAACACGACATGAAAATGTCAATTTGCTAACTTGTTTTATTCCTATCTTTTATACTAACTACTAAAACAATGCGATTGTACTTTTCTGACTTTACCTGGATTTCTTAGATTAATTTGTGTCCAATCATGACCATCCAAAAGCAATATTAAAAATAACTTTAAAAAAATCAATTAGGCATTAAGACTTGTTAAATTGTCGGATTCTGTTTTGGAGGAAATTTCCTTTTAAAAATTCAAAATTCTAACCAGTTTCGGTTTAAATCGAAGTGACCTCAAAGTGAAAAATATGCAAAACTCTCATCTTTCCATCTAGACACGTGGCAGCGTGTCAAGTCAAATTCAAGCACGCCGTGTGTAATATTACACGGACTACTTGATGCCTTTTTTGACCACTCCAGAACTCAAAACCCATGCGTAAACATATGAAATTATGCGTGTTTCTTTATATTTAACTAGGGCAACTAGAAGTCCAAATTTCATGAAGCTATCACAAATGGTTATAAAGATATGAAAGTCCAAAAGTCATCAATTTTCCACTGACTGACTGACATACCTAAATCTAAACCAGGTTCAAATGATCTAGAAAGATAAAATTTGAAATCCAGCTCGGTAAAAGCGTAGAAAAAATCTGATAATAAAAAAAGGTAAGAAATAAGGGGGTTAGGGGAGACCTCATACAAAAATAGGGTAGCGCTTAAACCGTTGGGCAATTCGCACGGTTGTGTCTAACGCTTAAGAAAATGTAGACAACGGCATAAAAATGAAAACTATGCAACGAAAACGCAAGAACAAAAATTAAATCTAAATACCTGCCTAGTTTTCTTTAAAAAAGTAATAATATCCCACCAAAAACATAATTGTGAAAAAGGTGAATTAAGTTCAATACTAAAATTATGCTTGGCTGTGGGCTTCGCCGCAAAAAATAGAGATCCTAATGAGTGCCAAGTTCTGTACAAAATCCAACTATGTATAGGATCTTAAAGTAGGTTAGATTTGACTTGGCCAGATTTTATTAGAATTTTAAAAAATGTTTTTAAATTCGTAAAAACCTTTATAAAATTATTAGTAACGAAAACTGGCCAAGTCAAATCTAACCTATTTTAAGATCTCGCAAACTGAACAAATAACAGCACATATTTTTACCATTAGATTCGGCCTTCTTACCCGCACCTTACGTTGGCCAAATTAAATTAGAGCAAATATTTTTATATTTAATTGTAATATGGGCGCAGTTAACATTGGTTAGTAATATTATGTTTTGTTTGTTTTTTTTATCTTTGGACAATCCACGAAGCCTAAAAGCCTAAATACTAACGCCGACAGCAAGGTCCACATTCTAGAGACTCTAGAGATAAAAGAACGCACAAAGTGGAAAGTTTGAGGTCTGTTCAGTTGGACCGTATAGGGATGCATACATGCGGCACCACGAGTTTATCTGTTGAGAACCGTGAGTAGAGGAATTATACTGGACAATTCTTCAGAGCAGAAGCTATGAAAGTACCAATAAAAAAGCGATACATTCCCCACAACTCAACGATGGGCAAGAGAGGGAAGCCTTTCTTTATGTGAAAGATCATTTATGAGGCGAACAGGTCTTCTTTGAATGGAATCAAGAAGGCCAAGGGTTGTGGGGGACGCCGTGCCCCCAGATATGAGAACAATATTCCTCGGAAGGTCGGATCTGGGACACATTTAAAGTCTATATATTAGAAGGGGAAAAATAGTTTTTGGCTCGTAAGAGAAATCCAACCTTTTTGGAAGCTGACGTGGCTTTATATACAATGTGTTTATGCCAGTTAAGGTTACGAGGACGAGAGAAGTACTAAGCCCTGTGGCCAGAGGTGCAATTAAGGGGTAAAGGGGTGATTACTCCTTCCCCTAAAATTAGTAAAAATTTAAATTATATTTGTGTTTTTAGCTCCCCAAAAATCAGAGGCTAATTGCGCCGCTGTCCGAGGCACTCAAGAATTTAGTTGGTGGAAGCTTAAAAAGTGGCTATCCACAATAACTGATATACGTCGATCAAAAAGATAACTAGAGAGCCAAGTAGAAAGTTTAGTTGAAAGACCATAGGAGGGAAGTTTATTAAGGAGCGCGGCAAGCCAGATCTGGTCAAAAGCTTTGGATAAATCAAGGGCAACAATCTGGGACTCACCTTGAAACTCAAGAGACTTATTCCAGCAGTGTGATACGAAGGTAAGATTTGCTGTAGATGTTTTGTGGCGTAATCCATACCGCCTGCCTAATGTGTTTTACCTTAAGAATAATATCGGGGTTTTCATGAGAAATTGGGGCAATAGCTGAAATTGAATGATTTACGGGAGGGTTAAGGGTTGAATTGCCAACAAATTGTTAAGCAAATAGTTTTGCATTTCCTTAAGCAGTAGAAATAATTTCCTCTTCCAAAGTATGTTCTTCCCAAAGGACCATCCATTTAAGCAAGAAAGAACTTTGTTGTTTATTCGATTGTCGAAGGAGTGCTTGGCTCCAAAAATTGTTTGATTGTAGTAGTTTCTTGCTTTATTGTTAGCCTGTCGGGTTTCAGGAATAGGATTTTGTAGAAACTTCTGTTAGCCTAAACTTTTAAAAGTTTGGCTTTATCACAAGATTTAGAAAACCAGGGTTTGTTATTGGATGGTTTGGGGTTTTTGATGGTGTGTGAAATATAGGTTTCAATGCCCAAGTGAATTAATTCAGTCAGTTGCCTGCAAATCTGGTTAGGTTTTAAATATTGTTGTCACATTTGCATATTTAACATTTATTAAAGTTGTCTCTCAGTGGCGCAACTAGCCTCTGGCGTTTGGGGAGCCTTAAATCCCTGTTTATTGAGTATAATAATATAAACAAAACATTACCGGACCTACGTTTATATAACCTATTCTTCATAAAATTGGCTTGGGAATACGCCTTTAAATTTTCTTATTGCATTTAGGAAACACCCTGTATATAAAATTTTCAATAGTTTTAGGAGGGGCTAATCGTCGTCTTGGGGGCCCAAGCCCCCTTTTCCCTCAATTGCGCCTATATGTTATCTCTTTTTTTTTCAACCTTCATTAACATTGTCCTAGAATTGACAAAATAGTTCAGAGTGATTTAAAGCCCTTGATATTAAATAATTTTAAAATAATTGGTATATCTTTATTTATTCAATTGTAATCTACCAATATTGGTTTCATAAAAATATGACTTAGTTTAAAATTTTAATAACTTACAAATATATTTTTAAAAATTAAGAAAGCCAGAAAAGTTGTTCCTATTTGTTTTTTGATTAAACGAATAAAAAATAGGAAACTATATAGACATCAAAAATTTAAACTGCGTGATTAAATATTGAAGAAAGTATATTGACTTAGGATGTCGTCTACCTGATATAACAATTTACATGGCGTGATCCATCTGGTTTACGGTAATAATGTCTACTTATCTCGTTTTCGTTTGGTAGCTTAACTACATAATTTACCAGTACTTTACTATAATAACAAAAATAAATAAAATAATATGTTTATTTAAAAAGTTTGGTCTACATACTTTTAATTAGACGCTACAGATGTCAAAAATATACAGCGTGTGGTTTAAGGATATGTTTTCTAGTAAATTTTAAGACGAAATTTCCTATATAAAAAAAACTAATTTAAATTGACAGAAATAATTAGGTCCGTGGGCAAAATCGATAACTAGCCTAATTTTACACAGGCTAAAGGTGCAATTTTTTAAATCATTAAAAAAACACTTTTTTCTCCGATTGGACGGATATCTACATATTTCCAATACTTTTTATTACCTCCAAAATGCATCATTCTTTTAGGTAGAAGGCGTCGCTAGGCAATGCATTTTTCCGGCGATGGCCGGGAATATCTTTTCGCACGCTCACCTTTTCCTTTTCTTTCAATATTCCCTGATGACGTATTTCGAAGTCAATCAACAATACATGACAATGTAATACGATAGTAACGTATTATACCGAGATAAAATAATTATACAGTGACCAGCAGAAAGTTTTCAACTTAAGGGAAATTGTTTTATTAAGCGAAAGCCATTTTTTTTTCTGGCAATCGCCTTCGCATGTCCAATATCTTAAAAATCTATTTTGACATCTTATGTAATGTGTACAGTGGTATGGCCACAAAACCAAGAAAGAACGATAAAAAGTGAGGTTAGATCATAAAATATCAAATAACCTCTAAGAGTAAAACGTGCTTTCCTAATAATTTATTTCTAGACCCAAATACAAAGTTTAAAGCATGTATTCCAAAAAAGTGAATTCGCCATTTAAAAAAAAAAATTAGTTTAATTCTACCATTTTGTGCACCAAATTAGCTTTATTTAACTAAACTTTATTTGTTTGTATAAGACATATATATTTGTTTTTTTGACAACTAGAGCAAATAATTTAAAAAATGGGGTTTCGCCAGTACACTCGGTGCTGCAATGGTTTATTTGTAAAAATCTTTTTATTTTTTACCTAAACAGAAACATTTAAATATTAAGGAATAGTAAAATTTATTGATTCTTAGCATGTTATAACTAAAACAAGTTTTCACATTTTGTGCATAAACTTAAAAATTACCTCTTCGTTGTCATCTGCATATAGTATTTTATTAGTTCAGCAAGTAAAATAAACAGTTTGCTATTGTTTCCATTTCCTAAAAATATAGATAATTTTTACCATAACTTATATCCTGCGAACAGAAATTGCCGCGAACATTTGGAATAAAATTATAATTTTAGATTAGGGAATGGTGGTTTTTCTGGTCGAAACGTCACATAAATCTAAAGGGTGATTAGAATTAGAATAAGAGTTTACTAAGATAAAAACCCATTTCAAAAACAAAGTTAATAATGGTGGCTCAAAGATGAAACTTCGGATCCTTTTCATGACATAATTTTGTAAAACGGAAAAAATGGTAATGATATAAAAACTGTTTCGTATAAATTCGGTTTTTGAGAATAATTTTGAAAAGGCTGTAAATTTTTAAATTTTTAAAACGGATTATTATTAAGCATAAAAATGCGCATATTTGCCCTAATTAATCCTACCCTGTATCTCATACAGTTTTCGAGTTCCTAATGGTCACCATACAAACTCAAATTTGTAACAGCCTGTATAACAAAAACACATTTTAGTTCAATATTATTTTTTTAATAAGACTTTTTTGGTATGTGGTCCACTCTATACTGCATGAGCAATAGGTTGTAGTATATCGGCCAGTAATGCAATAATAAAGTAAGTACTATTAGTCATCCATGTTTACATACTGGTATTTAGTTAGACTTTCTTTTTTCCTTACATTGCCCATGTTATTTAGCTAATCTGGTATGTGTAAAAATAACTTTATAAAGACCGTTTTAGTAATCACGGAAATGTGGTTAGATAACTGGAGAGGAAATAAACTACCGAATAAGAGCTAGAATTTAAATTTTATTGCATATCACTTCAGAACACAGCACACTAACGGATTTAGTTTGATGCAGAAAAAGTGTTTAATTTTTAATTTTTTTCGTATAATAATATCCTTTTTGTTTTGTTTTTGTAGTTCTTACAATCATAGCTAACAAGTAAGTGTTTTAATACTTTTAAAACCTTCCTATATTATAATAGTACAAATATATTTGTATAGGATTTTCTTTTTTTAGTGGAAATAGTGTACAGGACCCTCATGCAGGTGGACTTCCGTTTCCCCGGGAATAATGTGAGTTGTGAAGGATTTTTTTGAAGCCCCCACACAAGACGGATGGTTGTATTTTATTGGCAATTATAGGATATACACCTTTAATGCCTTTATATTTGCGAAAATATCTGAGCTCCTTTTTTCTCGAATTATTTCTTACTGAGACAACAACAAGCTGTCTTTAGTTAGAAATGTTGGGTAAGTTTAAAATAATTTCTATTTTTGTATATTTTTTAAATTCAAAAATAAAAAACTAATGGTTGGGTATAATTTTCGTACTTTGGTAAAAAAGAACATTCCTAATTTATATTTTTATAAATTTAGTTTGGTTTTTGGGTTTTCTAAAAGAGTAAGAAAATGTTTTTATTTTTTTTAAACACTCTAACATATCTAATACTTTGGTATATTTTTTTAATTAGTTCTTTTAAATTAAAATAAGTATTCAAACAGTTCATTAATTCTGTAAAGTTAATTCTAATTTAAAAATGATTTTAACTTAATGTTTTCATTTTACTCTGTAGATTTGTGTTAAAAGTCTTAGAACTAAGTTGATTATATATATATTTTAAGACCAAATAAACTAAGAAAATATAAAAATGTTTTCACACACACCTCTATATCGATTTTTAAACCTTTAGAACTAAGTTGTTAATAAACTTATTTTTAAAACTAAGTTGATAATAATTTAACTATTTTTAAAAAGTATTAAAAAACAATATATTTATTTATCTACCTATATTATTTTTTTAATTTTTCTTTTAGATAAAAAATACAGTGTGTCCGTCTAAGTTCTCTACATATGGAAAACTTTTTTATTATTAATTTTACGGCAAAAACTTATTCTTTATAAAATGTTCTGCATGATCTAAAACCTTAAATGCAATTATTAGATATTAATTTTTTTCAGTAGTATACGAGGTATCTCAAAAATTATGAATTTTGTTCAAGGAAAAATGTTTAGAAATAAAAATAGCTCTCAAATATGCAAACTCATTGAATTACAAAAAAAAGTTTTTCTTAATTTTTTAATGCGATAACGAGCGTTTCTGTGACTTTTTGATGTTTTGACAGTTTTTAAGGTTTCTTTAGATATTACTTTTCGATATAAGTATTTACAAATGTACAAATTTAAAGTTTTATCGTTTTATTATAAAAAACAAAAATGCACTTTTTTTCTGCAGATGAATAAGTGTGCATATTTAAAAGCCATTTTTATTTCTAAACAATTTTTCTTTATTATAATTTTCGATATTTTTAAAAATAAGGTTACTTTCCTCTTAAACAAAAAATTATATATTTTTGAGATACATCATATTTACAAAACATATATATATTATATATATATATATATATATATATATATATCTAATGATTACATTTTGAGTTTTAGATCATGCAGAACTTTTTATCAAGAGAACTTAGGCGGACACACTGTATATATTTATAAAATATTCTAACATAATACTTTTGTATTTTTTTATCTAAGCTAATGTTTTTATTATATTTATTGTGTTTAAAGTTTTAGGACTAAGTTAATAATATTCTATCTTTTCTTTTAAGGGCCAAATAAACTAAGAAGTTTAAAATGGAGAAAAATATTTTCACGTACACCTGTATATTGATTTTTTAAATCTTAAGAACTAAATTGTTAAGAATTCATCATTTTCAATACCTAGTTTATAATATTTTTAGTTATCTTGGTATATTATTTTTAAATTTTTCTTTTAGATTAAAAAAAGAATTTATTTAAAATCTTTCTAACATAATACTTTTGTTATTATTTATCTAACTTTATGTTTTCAATATACTCTGTATATTTATGTTGTGTTTTTTTTTCTTATACAGAGAGACAATTTAAAAAGGGAAAAATAAAAGTGTTTAAAAATTAATATTATAATATTAATTTTTTTGTGTTTTCTTTCTCATACATAAAATTAGTTTACCAAACACATCAAACTATTAAAAAAATCGTATTCTGGAAAAAATTAGCGCAAGTCGTTTGATAAGCATATGCAAAACAAAAAAATATATTATTTTAAAAGATTCCCACAAAAGTGTTTTTTTTAATAATAGAAGAAAGTCCTTTTAAATAGGCAAAATCAAAAATACATATATTTAAATAAATGTTTCCTACAAATTGAACAATATTTGAAACCGAAGAAATTTTTACATCAATTTTAGGCGAAGAACCAATTCTAAAATGGTATTTACCAATCGGTTATGTTGACGTTTAAACAATGTATTATACGTCAAAGTTGTCACCAATTATTACCGCGGTTATAATTGGTAGAACGCCTAAAATTGATGTTAGAAACGGAAGCTGAGTTTAATAAGCTTTCGCAAAACATTTGGTAGACGGCTATATCGTAGTAAAAGAAAATAATATTTAGTATTAAGTAAAAAAACATCGGCTGATACAATTTTACTATTATTTACTTTATACAATTGGGTGTACTCACAGACTCGCGCGTCGGACGTTTTCCCCGAAGGTCATCCCCGAACGTCATCCTGAACGTCAAATTCTAATGTCGACGCGAGTAAGTCAACCTCATATATGTACCAAAGCTCCTACGAGAACTTAAACAATCGTCAATCTTAGGCGTTCAACGATCTATAACTGCGGTAATAATTGGTGATAACTTTGACGTATAATACATCAATTAAACTTCAACATAACCGATTGGTAAATACCATTTTATAATAGGATAATCGCCTAAAATTGATGAATTATATGCCGTATGCTCGCGAGCGTCGCAGACGTCATTCCAGAATGTCGAACTCTTATGTCATCCCAGAACGCCATTTTTTTACGTCAATACTCCTACGTCATTCCGAACGTCAAACTCTTACGTCAGTTTCCAGATTTCAAGTACCACCTAACGCCATGGGTTTCAGAGTCACACCCTACTATTCACCACCGGACGTATAGTATACCGGCTGATGCATCCCCGGGCGGGACATAGGAAATCACATGTAATTTTTAATGGGGTCAATTATTGGCTTCCCTAATTATTTTAGAGAAAAATTCTATTAAAGTTTTTGAAGAGCATGCAAATCTACGTCCATGGTAAAAACTTTAAATTTTTCGGTTAACCTGTTTGCTAGTTAGATGCTAATATATTTTTAAAAATTGTTACATTATTATCGCCTCATATTTATGAACAACAATAAAAATACCAGTTAGCGTGACATAACGTTGTCATTTTGAAATTTAGTGCTTTATTATTATCAAGAAATCTTACAGTGAAAAGATTGAAGTTGTATTTATACAAACGAATTAAGTTAAGTTAAACTAAACTAGAGTAACAAATTTCAAGAACTTATGACATATATAATATTTTGCATGCTTCAATAAATTATTAATTTGATTACAATAATTAATTCCTTGATATTACCATTTAATCATCAATACTTTTTCTTCAGTAGTATAAATCATGGTTAATCTTTTCGCTCTACGATTTTTTGATAATAATAAAGAACTAAATTTCAAAATGACGTTATGTTACGCTTACTGGTATTTTTATTGTTGTTCATAAATATGAGGCGATAATAAAGTAACAATTTTTACAAATATATTAACATCTAACTAGCAAACGGGTTAACCGAAAAATCTAAAGTTTTTACCATGTACGTAGATTTGCATGCTCTTCAATAAACTTCAATAGAATTAGGGGAGCCAATAATTGACCCCATTAAAAATTACATGGGATTTCCTATGTTCCGCTGGCGATGCATCACCCGGTATTATATAGCTTTTTCATGACCGCTTAAAATTTGGGAATTGTGTCGAAATATTTTTGAAGAGCAAAAAAGTCTTAACTTTCGAAGACGCATCTATTAAACTCATTTTTTTACAATAACTCTACTTTAACATGTTCTATGTCCTCCCTCTCGTTTACTTAGAGGGGGAAAGGGAGTCACGTCATTCCGAACGTCAAACTCTTACGTCAGTTTCCAGATTTCAAGTACCACCTAACGCCATGGGTTTCAGAGTCACACCCTACTAATTACCACGGACCTATAGAATATAGCTTTTTCATTACTTTTAAAAATTTGGGAATTGTGTCGAAGTTTTTTGAAGAGTAAAAAAAGTCTTTACTTTCGAAGACACCTCTATTTAATTAATTTTTCTACAATAACTCTACCTTAACATGTTCTCTGTCCTCCCTCTCGTTTACTAAGAGGGGGAAAGGGGGTTACATGACCATACGCATTAAAAAACATTACAGATAAAGGACTTTTATATACAAATTTCGCCCTTCTTACTCATGCCAAGGGGAGGGGCGTTCGAACCTATAACCCCCCTACTACTGCTACTCACTGCAGAATGTTTATATTTATTAAACTAAAGATATTATTACTTTATTATACTCAAGACAAAAATTAAAGAAACATTTTGATCGAACGAAAAATAATGCTCGTAGGAAAAGCATATTTCCGGACTCTTGATGGTTGCTGGACTCCACCGTCGCGTCATTCGTAAATATTTTGCCTTTTCTACATGTTTCGCAATTAAAACAAACTGATTAATTTATTTTGAGCTGAATTATGAGTAATCAAATATCAAATTATTGCTACCGTTATTTTCAAATGCTACCATTAGTTTTTAATTGTTTGCGTTCTGCGTAACAAATTTCGACGAAATATTTTTTTGCAGTCATAATGCACTGTTATTTCAAAGGTTACCAGTAATGTAATTATCACATAACCAACAGGCAACTCCAGCCTTTTTTAAATTCCCAAGAGTTTTGTTAAGAATAATTATGGTTTTTGGGTGCCTAAATATACAATCTGTCTACGTGAGTTGGCGTTATATAAAAATATTTTTTAATTATTAATTTTACGAAAAAATATCTATTCTTTACAAAAAGTTGTCATGCTATAAAATCTTAAAAGGAACCAACAGATATCACATTGTATAGGTCATCTCTCTCAGGTTTGCCCAAAAATGTAATTTTTTTTGAAGAGTAAAGTACCTGTATTTTTGCTAACATCAAGAATTATTATAAAGCAAAGATGTTAGGAATTTAAAATTACTTTTTAATTTTTAATTTTGTTTATTTACAAAAAAATCTGCAATAAT